>PVJO010009434.1:0-69730 GCA_004026905.1 Hystrix cristata
GGGAGCTGCTCTCCAGCCTGGGGGTACCTCTCTGTTTCAGTGGTGGGAAAAATGGGTGAAGCTTATTGGGGATCCTTGGGGAAGGCAATGCCGTATAAATGGTGGTTTCAGCAGAAGGAATAAAAATAATAAGTCCCTTTCTGAGAGCTCAAACCTACAAGATTTTTGAATGTGTTGACAATGTTGCATTTTGATGCTCCCATTTCTGTTTCTGAGTTTCAAAATAACTTTAAGTTGTGCAATTTTATAGGTCAGAATATGAGAAAGGCACACAGTGTGTTTGTATTTTAAATTGGGGGTTTTCTTTAAGAGCCACAGAATAATAAATGTTTTAAAGGTACTAAATATTTTCGGTATTTAGGTGAAGGTGGGGAGTGTGATAGCTTTTCAATCTGATTTCTATTTCTGATAAATTCCCTAACGACTTCTGCTGCAAGATGCAGAGGTCATTAGGAAGGAGTATTACTAATCTAGACGGAAACAAATTTCAATCTGGGCCAGTAATATATCTTACAGCTCGTAAACACATTGTGCCCAATTACCTTGATATGCTTTACATGATAAGAGCAATTACAAAATATCTGGAAGAATTGATGTGCCAAAGGTAATTATTTTAATTTATTCACACCTAGACACTGACTTCGGATATGAGATATCCTCCCATCAGTAGTTTGTTCTTCTGGAGATATTCATTTATTTACTCATTCAATAAACACATCATTAGCATTTTGCAGATAATATTCTAAAAATAGGCATACTTTTAGAACAAAGAAGAAAACAACAAAGAAGTAAATACAAACTCTGTCCTAACGGCCAGATACAAGAAATGCAGAACCATAGAACAAAGAAGAAAACAACAAAGAAGTAAATACAAATTCTGTCCTAACGGCCAGATACAAGAAATGCAGAACTTATATAAATAAAGCTAATGAAGCACAAAATGGAACAAGTACTGTAACAAACTATCCCTATTGTAAAAGGCCATTTGAAAGGATAAAAGAGCATTTGTACCTAGGGCTAGCTTTGGAGTGAGGTTAAATTTGAGATAGACCTTAAAAGCCCTGGGGTAGTAAGGGCTGAGGGGAAAGGAGGCAAACTTGAAAGAGAGAAACCAATCCAGGCTGAGGGATGGCATGAACCAAAATAAGACTGAGAACTACGGTGCACAACAGAGAGCCAGCAGCTATGCGGTCTGCACTGACGGCAGGGAGGATAAAGGTGATAGAGGGAGATAAAGCTGAGGAGGTTGGCAGGCAGCCTAGCCATGGGGGAGGCTTGACCAAAAATGCAAAGCTAAGGAGTTTCTACTTTATTAGCAAGCGCTGGGGAGCCATTAGGGTTTTTTGAGAATAAAATGACATAAAGATATTAAAAAGATAAATCAGTCATCAATATGATGCGTGGACTGGAAAGGTGCGAGAACCGAAGCAAGAAAACAAACTGGGGAGCCAGCTACACCAGTCCAGCCAAGCACAAGACAAGAGAGGAGCTGACATGGCGGCCAGAGAAGTGGACCAGTCCAAGGGGCTTTGCAGTCTGAGACAACCTGAGGATCTCGATCTGTTGAGCTGAGGAGATGCTGAAGGCACAAAGAGTGTGAAGAAAAATGGTGGCGGAATGTCCAAATAGATGTGGGATCAAGGTCCCTTAGAGCAAGCTGGATTCCGTAAATTACAGTGTCAGCAGTGTTGGTAATCAGGTAAGAATTAGAGGGCCCGGAATGCCATCAGGGATTTGACAGAGAAAAAAATGGCTACGTTAACCAACACGGGGTGGATGAGGGTGCAGTGTCAACCTGATTGGCCTTTGGAAGCTTCCCAGAGAGCAACAGAGCACATTTCGAGGTCTTTCTGGATGACTCGCGGAGGTGTGGCTTCAGGATCTAGGCCCACTTGGGTCCTTCCTCCTTCCTTTCTGGTCCTCTTCCCCTACTCTGGTCCTTCTGCCATGATGTATCTGCCTTAGAGCAAGCCTATCATGGACTGGAATCTGTGAGCAAATTTAACGTTTCTCCTTTAAACTGCGAGTGCTGGGTATTGTGTCCAGGAACAGAAAGCTGATTAATACATGTTAGACGAAGGTGCAGATTAACACACAAATGAGTAGGCCTGACTCAACCTGGTAGTGTATGAGGTAGTGCTAAAAATGAAAACAGGTAACACAGGAGAATAAGGTCCTGGTAGATTAGAAGCTCCAACCCAAAACCTTGTGGAGTGCATAAAGGACGTTTCCACCCAAAGAGGCCACCACTTGAAAGTCACGAAATCGGAAAACTATGTAACGGTTTGGCCTAAATGAAGTGACACTGTTTTAGGTGAACTTTACTATTAAATTATCTAGAGTAAACCTCTTGTTTACTATGAATTGATACACACTAAGTGACTCTGGCACAGGATGCAAATTTTCTTCCCATTTAAAACTCTCTGTTCACAAAGCAGAGCTAAAACCAGCAAACTAAGAGGTCACTGGACAGCATGAAATGAAGCATTTAGGAAACATTTTTGGAAAGCAGCTGTTCAAGGAGAGATGCGTAGTGGAAGGAAAGTGTTTCCTTCCTTACTGTCCTATCATTCCTTATAGAGTTCACACTTGTCTCACAGCTCTAGCAGAGTATAAGTGCTGATCAAAAACTACAGTGCTCAAATTTTAAAAATTAAAATTTTGGTATTAACCTCCCTCAAAATACTCCCCCTTACTTCAAGCACTCTTATCCCATCATTCTTGCCCCATTCTGAAGCAGTTCTGGAAGTTCTCTTTATTGTCTTTACAAAGTGTGGTAAAAACAAACAAACAAAACCCAAGGTGAACGCTACTGCTGAGTGCCAAAGGAAGATTCCTACAACTATTACCATGTGTCCTCATCTACCTTACTCACCACATGTGGCACCATGCAACTTCTGGCTCTTTCCCAAAGCCAAAATGACCATGAATGGTAAACATTTTGAATCAATTCAGTCACTAAAGACACTCATGAAAGAGAATTTCCAGAGCTGGTTCAGAAAGAGGCAAGCACAATGGGATAAGTTCATTCAAAGTGAGAGAAAGTACTTTAAGGGAAACAAATGGCGATGTGTCTTTAATTGTAATAAATGTTTAAAAATTTAAAGATTCATCCTATTTGTAGATCTTACTTTATATATTCAACAGTTTTAAATCTTCCTTGTTAGAAAAGAAAACAACTGACCTTTTTTCTCTAAATTTGGCAACTCTGGCTTTTCCTTCAAAGTCCGGGACTACCACACTAGAGGCAGAATAAAAGGGCTTGTCTTTCCAATGGACATTTTCTAGGAGATGAGAGTGAATGTCACCTAGCAGATTTAAAATGCACATAGACCATATTGATCTTAAGAGAGGAGTCATGCTTATGTATTTATTTTCTGAGAAAACATGTATAGTGCACTATAAATTTGCTCTTTGCTTTTGTTAGGTACATATTTTTTTCATAAAAGCTGCTTATGTACAAAGGTTTACCAGTAATAAAATTCTCTCCTCTACCTTTATACCTCTCTTCCACTCAAACCCTGCAATCTCTAGCACATGGAGTCTTTTGAATGAAAGACCTAAGCCAACAAAACTCACAGTAAAAACTAGGAAAGCAAAAATTTTAATACATCTCAGTGTTTGCTATTATAAGATATAAAATGCAAATTACATTTTTAGGGTCAGGCCATATGGAAAGCAAAAATGTTGTCTTTAGCCAAGAAATCCACTAAAATGTATGTGCTAATGTAGAAGACAGGGTGAGAGTCATGGTGGCTCTGGGTGCTGGAGATTCTGGTACTTTGTACAGGAATGTAGCCCCCACTCCCCCAACATACACACACAGGATGATTAGTGTCTTAAAATAAGAGACGAACGATGTTAGCACACTAAAGACTGGGAACCAGGAAATATGAGCTGAATTAACATAGGAGACATTGAGAGTGCTCTTGGAAAACCCTTCTGAAACTCTAGGCTGTGCACGACTAATTCAGCAGGCCTGAGCTGGCCAAACCCTGCACATTTCCAAGGTCTTCGGGACTAGTCCTGGGTGCGACTCCTGGGAGATGAGCTCTTGGCACCTGGGTTTCCCAAATAACAAGCATGTTCCTTGTTTGCCCTAGGCTTTGGGTCATTCCAAATAATTCATGCTAATAATGTGATTTAGGGCAAATACTTATTTTTGTGTGCCTAGACTTTAGGCCACATTCCATCGGTTTGACCTTTAAATCAACAATTGTGCAACTTGTCACCTTGCCGGATTTTTCTGCCCCACAGAAGAAAGCTCATCCAAAATGCTCAGATAACTTATTGCAAATAGTGAGGGGTGGGTGAATGGAAGGGAGGGGAGGGGAAGGGGGGAAGAGGGGGGAAAATCAAGATGTATCATGTACAGGTACAAAATAACCATGTTGATTATGATCATTATGTATGCAATGTACCAATACATGTTCTTGGTAGAAATAAATAAAAAATAAAAATAAAAAAATAAAAAAATAAAAAAATAAAAAGATTTTTTAAATATTAAAAAAAAATAAAAATAATAAAAAGAATGGAAAGCGAACCTGAATTATTTTAAATAATTAGCAAAGTGTGAGGATAAAGTTACTGCAATAATTCTTTTTCTAATGTAACTGTCATCTTGACCAACTGCTCCATATTTACTACATACTTTAAGTAAAAATTAATTTAAAAGTAAAGTTCCTTAAAATGAATTTAAATTTTAAAAAGTCCTTGTTTTGTGTTGAAAGGGAAAACAGATCAATAATCTTCGCAGGATTCTCTTCTGTGGCATTCTCTATTTTTGTCACCTGCTGAACTTCCGGTTACTCTTTAACATGTTCACAATGGCCCACACATGCACAACTGTTCCATTGGGCAGCTTGTACCACCCAGTGGGACATCCCCATGCCACCTGATGAGACAGTCATGAATGTCCCACCAGGTCTCAAATTGGCAGAAACACTTTTAAGTTCCATATCAGAACACCCTCTCCAACTCCATTGTGAAGTCTTCCACGGCTCATAAAAATGAGCTTCTCTGGGGCTCCCCCAACCAAAATCTCTCTCCATATCTCCCAACCACAGGTATGCACAAAGTATCTGTCCCTCTAATTTACAGGATGGTGAGCTTATCAGGGTAAAGACAGCATTTAAGTAATGTTTCTGGTATCCAAGAATGTGCCCATATCCTAAAATGTAGAAGTCACTCCCTAATTGTTAAAATTTGTAAAGGAGCTAACGAATGAGCAAACACACAAAAGAATAAGTGATACATACTGACCTGGACTTGGGCAGGTAATTCAAGTAGTTAGAAGAGATTACATACTGTTTTATTTGCAACATCTGCAAAAATAATTCTTCCTATTAAGAGACTGGGTTGACCAAAGTGTGGAAACAAATTTTATCTATGAAAGGTTGATGTTTTCCATGCAGAGCAGCTGTGAGAGTAAAGAACAACATATATGGCCTATTGCCTGGTACTTGGACGAGTAATATAAAATACCAGGTTAGCATTTCTTTGTAAAGCTATGGTTACCTGTCTTAAAGCTATCTGGATTTATGAATTAGGTTCCCATGCCTGAAACAAACAAAAAATTGTAACCTATTTTCTTCTTTCTTTTTCCTTTTTAGAACACCTCCTTTATTTTCAGCACCACTCCTCAGTTCTTCCAAGGTGTATTATTTCATTCCAAGAATTTCTGTGTTAGCAACCCAAATCAGAATTTTCCTGGTATTTCATCTATCAGCTCGTGGTATTAGAAAAGAGGAAGGAAGCTGGTAACATTTGTTTCCTAGTTTCTAAAGATGGGCTAATATTTTTTCACTGTTGTCTCCTCTCCCATCTTCTTTCTGCCTGTTTCTTTCTTCCTTTCTTTTCTTCTTTCTTTCTTTCTTTTAGTGATATATTTTAGATATACATAGTGATAATGTTCACCATAGGGAATTTGTGACTACATGACATATCTTGCTGCTTCTTTTTCTTTACCATGTCTGTCCATTCCCTTCAACCTCTCCTCCCCTTCTTACTTACAAAAGCTTTGTTTCCATTTTTTTCTTCTATTCTTTTTTCACTTGTCCCTCCACTCCTTCCCCCCTCCTTTGTTCCCCTTCCTGCTAGAACAATTTCTTCCCTTTCCCAATATAATACATTTTACTCCTTATTTACATTTCAGCTTCTCACACCAGAAAAACAATGCATTATTTCAACATCTATGTCCAATTTATTTCACTTAAGAGTATGGTCCCAAGAGGAGTCCATTTACCTAGAAATGTCTCAAGCTTATCATTCTTTATAGCAGAGTAGTACTCCATTGTATAAAAAAACCACATCTTATTTATCCCTTCATCAGTTGGTGGGCATTTGGGTTGTTTCCAAGAGTTAGCTATTACAAACTGTGCTCTGCCATTTGAGCTAAATCCTCAACCCTGTATCTCCTCTTTTAAACATATTTGAAAATGGGATTATAACATGGGACAGTTTAAAGGAACCTGCATAGGAAAAGAAAACAGACTGGGGGGAGATGGTCACTAAGGTGTGAAATCTCTACTATAGAATATTACCAATATGAGAAGTCAAAGAAGAAACTAAACATAAACATAGGACAATTACTATATTACTCTCTGATTATAGAATAATATAATAATTCTTCATAAATAAATTGAATTGATGAAAATGACTTTGGTTATTATCTTCTTTCTACAAGCCTCCATTTCTTAGGAGGAAAAAAGATGCACAAAAACAGATAAAAATATCATATAGGTGGAGTTTTAATTTGCCCATTTTAGATACCGCTAAGCTTGACAAAATGGCTTCTCTTCCCATCATGCTCTTTATCCATTACCGCATTCAAGTCCAGAGAGAAAAAGCTATCATTCTGCCACTAGATGGCACTGCCACAAAATGAGATGGACAGTCCTCTGTGGACCCTAAATTTAAAATATAACAATTTAGAGAAAAAGCAATAAAGATTAAATATACACCAACATGCAATAAACATTAGAGTGATGCAGAGAACAGTGCAACAAACAAACAAAATATACTGAAATAGTATTGTCCCGATAGGACATAAATCACTAAAGATCTTACTTTATGACTACACTCTCCTGGAACCACTAAGATATAATGTTATTTGTCCAACATATTTTGGCTCCCAATATTTTTCCTTTCAAGCTATTGAAGTTAATATTTAACAAACACATATTCTGCCAAGTTTTAATGTGATATCATCCTCTGAAGAAACAAAGTCCAGAAATAATTTGTCTTTTTGGCAATATTTATTAGTATTTTGACACAAAACCTGACTTATTATTGAAAGTAAACAGGATATCAAGGACTCAGATCTCTGGGATTTTTTTAAGGCGCTCTCAAGGTTAACATGTGCTCCATGGCAATGAAGAGGCAGATAAATAAAGGCTCTATGGTGTCACATAATCTGTAATATTGCCCATAACTCTGACTAGTTTTAAAATAAAATTTTCTAGCTGACAAAAATAATTTCCCCTTTTGGTTTTGTTTAGACATTACTGTACAGTTCCCAGTGTCACAGACTAAACACAAACTATGTGTTCCAAATTCTTCTGCTTCCCTTTTGACCCTTTATCTATCATTTACAGAAGCTGTGAACTTCCCAGAAGACATTTTTATCTTAGAAATTATGGGTATAAAATTTAATTTATATCGTAATATTATATTAATTTTATATACAGTGTATAAATTGCATTAATACTGCATATAATTATATTTTATTATAGTACTATACTAATTACATTTATTATATAATTGTAGTATTAGTTACATGTAGTTTAGAAACTTTATTATATGTACACCTTCCCACTAAAAATAGCCCCAGCTTGGTGAGTCCCATTCAGGAAGTTTCTGGAACACCTACTGGAACAATGTGGACGACGGCAAGTTCCCGTTTTCACACAGCTGGGTGTCCAGGAAAGAGCCACAGGAAATGAACCAGGATCCAACCGGTTAACCACTTCCCAAGGGCAAATGGCTGCAAGTCCTTGGGGACTCCTGGATCTCGTTCAAGACGACACACCAAGGCTGAAAAGTGGCCTTGTCCCAACAGTTTCAGCTTGGAGTGAGTGTGTGTACACAAATAGATACATACGCAAATAGATACAGAGTCAATCAATGTGCTCTGAACTCCATGGACATCCTGGTCTAAATCTGAACAGGAAATAAAGCCGACTCTTCCTCACCTTTTAGCCCAGGCAAAGATGACAGTCACAATAATTTTGCAAAATACATTCAAATAAAGAAACAGGAGGGTGTGACAGGGGTTGACCATCTACTAAAACGGTCCCCAAACTGGGTTATAATAAACCTCCCAGGCCCACGGAGGCAGTGCACGCCCCAGTGAATCCTTCCATCCTAGAGCCCTGCCGGCACGGTGCGGGTCTGGACGGCAATTAGGGCTCTGTGGAGCAGGCAGTGGAGAGCGAGGGAGCAGGGCCATGCGTGAGCATTTTGTCTCTGCTCCAAAGGAAAACGGCCAGTCGGTCACTGAGAGTTTGACTCCTTAAAGAGCCTTCACATTCTTCACAGTTGTTTGTTCTGCGAATACAGATAGACCAAGGAAAACCCGAACCTCAGAGAAGCATTCCCTTCACGGTGAGCCGCTACACTGAAGCATATAATATTTGACAGCCTTTTGTGAGTAGCGGAGTCTGTGGCTTTTTTTTCTCCAGAAGTGGTATCCTTTCACCTCATTATAAAATACAGCCTGTCATAGCTAAATTGAGGAGTTTTTTCAACAGGGCTGGAAAATTCATCTTTAATTACTGTGTGGGGAATGTTTCTGAATTATCAACTATTCAGAAAAAGCTGAAAGGCAGTCTGACCGCCGTGAGAAGCGCGCACTCCTTGATAAAGAAGCTATGTTGTGCGTTCTCAGTGTCTCAGGTACTTTGATAATGATGGCTTTAAAATCTACACAAGATGAGGAGAAAAAGAAGCACTTTCATTAGTCGAGCGGTATTGTGTGCACGCCGATGTGTCCACGCACAAACTGGCTTACGGATTTTATTGGATCACTAGTTTTCAATTGTAAATATCTAGATGTGCAGTCTAGGACAATTTCTAATAGAAGTTTTCTTTATACCAACTTAATGTGTTGGTTATTATTACAAGTTGACAGAGTGTTTGCAAATTCAAGTTGGGCCACTAGCCAGCTGATAAACTTGGCAATTACTTTCTCTCTCTTAGCTTTAGTTATCTTACCTGTAAAAAAGACAGATTGTCATACCTACACTATATGACTGCTGAGCTGATTAAATGAGATTACAAATGTAAAAAGTTCAGTAAAGTGTTTAATGCATTATTCCCTCTGTGTCAGTGGTAGCCATTACAAGTGGAAGCAGTTTGCCCTGAATTTCTGATACTTTTGTCTTGGAAATTAAAATTAGGTTTGGAAAACCAGAGTTTCAGACAGAAGTGCCTCTTTTACTCTGGTGGGCATAGGACGAAGTATGTATCAGGTGTGTATCCCCCAGGGCAGAAACAAGACAGTGGTTATAAAGAGGCCAAACTAATAGATCCTTCATCCTCTGGCAATCTGATGCCAGATTAATTAATGTTCTCTCGGAGTCGGCATTTCAATTTTGCAGATTAGTCAGCCATTTAAGATCTTTCTCAAAAAATATGTTTCTTGTGGACAAATAATTCTGAACAGAGCTACATGCAGCATAGCTGTCCTGGATATTCATTGCACACATTAGCACATGAAGGTCCGGGGAAGTCCCGCAGTGCAAAAGTCATATTTTTTTTTGCTTGATTCTGATTTCCTAAACCTGCCTGGTAATAATTCGCTAAGAATTTATTCAGTACTACTTCATGCCAGCCACAGTGCCAGCCACTATGAGATGGGCACCATTATTAATTTCACATAACTTTTCTAGAATTACTGGGCCACTAAATAGCAGCAGGACTCTAATCCCAGTACCTGAGGCAAGTCAGGAGCTGGGCCAGCATTTTATGTCCTGTGGTGGTGGGAGGATTATTGTATGCAGCAGTTAGGATGCTTTCACTTGCAAATAACAGAAAGCCCGGTGGGCACTGATTTAGAGAATGAAGGGAGCTTAGAGTCCCACTTAAATGAAAGTTTAGTGTGCGCCTCAAGCAACAGGCCTAGCTCATTCCCAGAATAATCTGACTTCTGACCTCCTCTGTGGCAGCTTCGTCTTCAAACTGGCTTTCCTTGCCACTTAGTCCCTATTTTCCTCCAAAGGAAAGAGAAAGCTGCTCTTCCCTGACATCAAATAAAATTGATAGCCTCTTCTGACTGACTGGATGCCCAACTTCCACCATTCGCGATGCTGGTGGTGTGGCGTGTGCCTTGTTCTGGTCGTGTTGATCCCTAGGCTAATCAAGGTTGGGTGCACTGTTTTAGGACAGCCATGGTCATCTCTGAAGCTGAGCCTAAGGACAGTTCCAGACTTCACGCATAATAGGCAAATGAAGTCTGCTAGGAAAGAGCAAGGGGAAATTGAGTCCAGTAGATTATGCTTTGAATAATAGGATTCCTATTCAAATCTGGGGTACATGTTCTGTGGAATTAACTTTCAAAAACAGTACTTTATGTTTTTCTTATTCTACACTCTTTGGCATCTTACAGGGAGAAAAGTAATAGAGGAAAACGAAATCAATGAAAACCAATGCACCTAAGACCCCTGACAGTTTTTATTCTTCTTCCACTAATCCTGGTGGTATCTACAACAGAATCAGATCATAGCACTATTTTAAAAATTTTAAGTGAAAATTGAAGTATCTTTGTGATCCATTTATTATTTCTATGTACATTCCGTATATTTTAAAACACCCGAAGTATATGGAAATAGAGAAAGTAAAGGTTACGTGCCCCTTTGTTCACCATTCACATCCGCCTTCCCAAAGTTTAGTAATCTGGTATTTATTCCTAAACTTTCCAAGTATTCTCTACCTTCATATATATAAAAACATACCTCTATGACAGAAATGGAAATATGGTGGGTTTTGTTTCACTCTAATATACATCTGAAGAGCTTTCCAACAAATTGTCTTCATTCCCTTTAACTGCTGAGCAGGATGTCACAGGCTGAGTGAAACATCACTTAAGTTTTATTAATTGTTTGTTGAAAGACATGTAAGAATTTACAAATAAAATCTCAAAAAAAAAAAAAGACTACCTCTGCACGTGTTTCTTTGGGTACAAGTGGAAATTTTTCTCTAAACTGGAAAACCCACCTTTGGAACTGCTTGGTTAAAGAGATTTGAGCATTTAAATTTTGATAGACTTTGCCAAATTACCCTCCAAAATGGCTGTTCCGATTTACACTCCCACCAACAGCGTGTGAGAGTACCTGTTTCCCCGCTGGATATTAGCATCTTTTTGCATTCAGTTCCAAAGAGTAATCAACAGGACTCCAGTAACTCTGTGCTGGAAGTGGCTCCCTAAGAGGTTTAAGAATATGTCATTAAACAGGAAAGAAAACAATTATTTGGTGTGACCTCATTCTGTGATTGGTGTAATAATAATAATATTTTAAAACCTCTTGATTGAACAGCTACTTATCCTAGATTTTAAAGATATTAACTAACTGCTTTACAGTGTTTTCAGCAGATCAGTAAAGGTTATTTATCCCCATTTTGCGGATGCAAATTTAAAACATAGAAAATGTAAGTAAAAGTTTCTGTCAGGCTGTGTATAAGAATAACAAATAAAAACCAAGTCCTTTTGAGTCTCTACTTTTTTTTTCTTTTTTGGTGATAAGGCAGGCTTTGAAATACAGAAACCAAACTCTGACCTATGCCCCTTTGAAGCCAACCGAAATTCAGCAACATGTATCGGAAATATTTCTGCTTTTGCTTCCAGTTAGAGCTGAAAGATGATTTAGAAGTATTGGGGATTCCAAGTCAATGAAACTTGAAATTTCATTTCCAGACATGTAAGGACCTTTACTCTTCCTAGTAAAGGCTACTGATGCACCTTTATGGCTGACTCCGCTCATCAGAATGGAAAAAAAACAGAAAATAAGGTACTATCTGTAGAATTTGATAGTTACTTCTCTCTACAACCCTAGATATCCATGGAAGCATTCACAGATTTTTTAAATTGCTGCACAGTGGGCGACAGGAACATTGGCAACTCACTCAGGGCACTTCTGCAAGCATCACTCTGCACTCAGCCCCAGGTACATGTCCCAGAGGGAAGCCATGTGGGCCTTCGTGCATGTCTTGTTCCCTTACTGGGAAGTCACAACTTACCCAAATGTACTTGTTCACAGACAACCTAAACGAAATCTCTAGACTAATGACAGGTGGCCCAGGGAAAGCAAGAAAACTCTTTCACATCTAGGAGCCAACTACTTGCAGAGCTTTAGATGAGTACGTTTTTCTGAATACCCAGTTACTTTTCATATTTCAATCTCAGGTCAACCAATTGTAATGGCAGCCATATAAACATTCGGTAGTTGGAAGGCTTGAGACAAAGTGGCTTTCCAGAAGGGAAATGAATTTTTTCCTTGAAGTCATTAATGGTCAGCAAGTTTAAGAGTAAATGTCAACGACCTTATCCTTCCACAAAGACATTTCTTTCCTCAACTACCCGCTTCAGTACATCGATTTGGAGGCACAAGTCCTGTTCTACATCCACCCAGGCCACATCCAGATCCACTATTCGCCATCTAAAGTTTTGACACATTTTTCACAACAGCTAAGATTGAGGAAAGGAGTTGAAACACTTTTGCAAGGCTTGTTAGGACTCCCATGGCCCCCCTGTAGTCCTCTTAACATGCTTTGTTCCATCCTTCCCATCAAATATGAGCACCAGCCCCTTCCCCTTGCACAGTGTGAGGCAGAAAGGCAGGAGTCTTTGAGCTCCTGTCCCAGTCTACAGATCATTAGAGCAGAGGATATTGTTCTGTACATCAAACCCTTCATGCAAGTTCTAAATGAGAAAGACCGAAGCGATGACAATGAGCTAGCAGTGCCCCTTTTAACATGGATCCCCTTTTAATGAAGACACCCCATTTTAATAAAATGTAAAGAGAAGGCTAAGGCTTTAGGACCATGGGTAGAGGGGATTGGGACATGGGTGGTGAGGGAGTGAGTAACCAAAGAAAATGAAGTGATGCAGAGACTAAGGACAATAAAGAATACTTATTTGGTTTCTTGGGCGTATTATCCTGCTGTTCTGTCTCCCACTAAGATCTATAGATCTGTGGCTCTTTAGAAGTCATCAGATAGCTCCCGCTGTTTTCTAAAGTTTAAATATCACAAACTGATGGGCCCTGAGTTAAGATGGAGACATCTGTGGTTGGATGTGTCTGTAAGGGACGAGCATGATGACAACTTGCATTTTCAGGGGATCTTCCTCCCAAAGTTCAAAGCATTATATAGTGTTGATCTAATTATTCTTGCCCGATACTGATGGCATCTGGGATGAAAGGATATGGCATGGTAAGTAGCATGGGGGGTGAGGATGTAAATACAAGTATGACTGCTTCATGGAGGGAAAATAAGACACAGAATGCTTAGGCAAGTACTCTTAAGTCAAAGATTTTTTAAACACTTCTTAGCTGCTCTCCATTTTTATTCAAATAAAAACCGATGCTGAACACTAAAACAAAAATCAAAAGCAAAACCCCCTAAAAAAAAAAAAATCACTGCTGAAGTGTCTCAGCATCCTGCCTACCTCAGCTTCTGCTCTACTTCACCCTATGCTTCAAAACTCCGGAGAAATCGTAATCAAGAAGAGAAAAGCACTTTCCCAGGGAAGACAACAAAGAAACTATCAATATAGAATATGGACCGTTCTCTCAGATTCCACTCAGAGCAGGCAACGCAACCTCCCAAGAGCGATGGGGAGCCAGCCCTTGCTGCTGCGGGGAGGGAGCCAAAGGACGACTTCTAAAGACCATCCTGATGTATCACCTGGGAGATCATCTTCTTAAAGCATTCTCCTTTCGGGGAAAGTATTTGTTAGGAATAATTTTAATAACTGAATGGTAACATTACATTTGAAAACTATAAAATTATGACTCTGGATATGCTGAGCATCTTGAGAATACAAACTGACTTATTAGCATTACTTGATAGCATCATTATAGAGTCTAAGGAGGTCTTTTTTCCCAGAGTGCAAGGTGTTTTGGACTTTCAAATTTGATGGAACAGAGCCCCACCCTCCTTCTCCCCTTCTCAGGATGCTAAGGTAGTATTGGTAGTAGCAGTACATGTGTGCACTTAAGGGAATGTGAGCTAAAAATACGGTGCTATAGGTCTGCTATGACTAAGCAGAAAGTGCCTTGCTGTGGCAGCAAGGGGATGTGACAGACTGGAACAGATCCCAAGCAACCCACATTCTCTCTTGGTGCCAGAGGGAGATTTGTGGCCTAGAATGAAAGTAATGTGTGAAATTCTGCTGAAAAACAATTCCAGTGTCCTCATGTGTTTTTTCGTCCTCTGTAATGGAATTTTAAGTTGTATCTTACATGTTCTCCACACCTTGTATAACCTCCAGTACACACCTTAAGGAAAACACACGGAAATATTGAAGGCAAACTTGGCTTAAATTCTCATGTTTTGCTGTTTCTATCAAGGCTGAAAACTTTTTGTTGATGACAGTGCTTCAGTGTTCTGCGCCTTTTGGTAAGAATATAAAAATGCCTTCTGGGAGTGTCACCACATGTCACTAGTAGGCCCAGAGAGAAGGCAAGAGAAGAGGTTCTAAAGAGAGAGAAAGGTGAGAAACCAAGAGGGAGAATATGATCAAAGGAATTGAGTGAAAAGGGTCAGAATGATAACTTTGACAGGATTGGGACTGTGTAATGTCACCCTTGTGTCAGGGTGTGTTGCCTGTGATTTCCAATCACCTATCAAATGTTAGAAAACCAGACCATTATTTTCTATCTACCAATATATTTAAGAAAATTATGGATATTGTATAATGTTATTTTTCACTAATCAGGATCATTATAGCCCCACAATATTTTACAAATTAAAGAGAAAAAAAAAAGACCAGTAGCTTTACAGGGTACAACTAATATTTATTTTATGATTGTTGACCTACAAGTTTTTTTTTTTTTTTAATTCATGCTCTTTCTGTTCCTGAAATCTAGGGCAAGTCCGTAACAGACGCAGCATAGGACGCCATCCACTTGTCATGTTTTCCCTACAATTTGAGGTCCTTATCATTCTTCTAACATTTGACTGTCAGAGCACACAATACTGACAAAATGAAGACCCTGCTTGCCCCATAGTGACCCACATGTTCTTACGCATCCGGTTTCCAAACTTCCCAGGAAAGATCTGATTAGGTCAATCTTTCATCACTAGCAAGAGTAGGCAGGGCGGTGCCTTGCTTGACTCTTGTCCATAAAGGTGTACATGTGGCAGAACTTGACTTCAGTGGCCTGACTTGATGCACACAGAATAAATCATAGAAATGAACAAAAGAAGGAAAGATTGAAGGTAAATCTCCTCAAGAGACCTGGCAGTTATTTCAAATTTCAAGGACTCCTCTATAAAATAACACCATTGTCCTAGTCAAAAAACTGGCAAAACATCTGTTCCATTGGTCTTATGTGGCTGAAATGATAGTGGATTTGAAATGGAATTATGCCTGTGGTAATAGAGATAATTTAATAGTGTTAAACATAGAGTATAACAAAGTCTGTATCTTAGATTTCAGAATTCCTTTTCAACATGCTCTTATTCTGTAGATTGACTTTCCTATCAAAGCTAGAACAAGGAACTACAGATCAACAGCGAAAGACATCAGACACAGAGAACAGAATATCAGATCACAGATACACAGCACAGTTTGAGAAACTCAAAAATACAGAGATAAGTCATTCTCAAGACAATAATAAATTGATGACTGGCATTTTGCAGAATGTTTTGCAAAGAAGCGAAACTATAAACACAGTCAGTTTAGGTTTTACAGTTCATAAAGTCTGAACTTTAATAAATTTTCAAGTAAAAGTGGAAACATCTCAGTATTAAAAGCTATGATTCAAAAAATAACAATTTTTCCAGAGCAGTATAGAAAAAATAGAATCATATACAGAGAAAAAATCCAAGACAACAAAACCAGAAACGAATACCAGAATAGAGATATTTTTGTATGTGTATTCAATTAAGCAAGTCACTATTTTAAAGAAGTAGAGTTAGTGGTTGACATAGAACTATGATGTAGAGTACTTATGATTTATAGCTCTGCATTCTTGATTAAACTAATTCCAAGCTAAATAAAATGCAATTTCCACTTTATAATGTAGGTTTAGTCATTCTCAAACTTTTGATTCTCATTATAAAAGCTCAGAACAAAGATCTTTTTTTCCCTCATACTTCCCCTTCAAGCATCTTAATTTGTTCTTATTCCTCAGACACCTCATAAATGCCAGGGGTTTGATCTTTAACCCTCCTCTCTTCAGATATATATACCATGCCTAGAGGTTATCTCAGTAACTGTGGTGTCTGTTTTCCGGGCATCACAGACACAGAGAAACACTGCCCAGGTCCCCCTTGCTACAGTGGGGGAGGGCTTGCTACAGTGGCAATGTGGCCAGAGAACAGTCTCAGGCTATTCAGCTGAGTCCCACAGAGCTGCTTCAGTGGAAGTCAGGTCCTTCCCAGGGAAACCCATCTCTGGTCCTGAGAGAGAGGCTAGTTAAAGACCTAGCCTTTTGAGTCCACTGTATCACAGTAGAAAAATATATAAATGTTGTTTCTAATTTATATAACTGAATTCCTTATAGCAGTGAACTCTAGTGAACCCCAGTTATCTGTATGCTCTATGACATCTTACAGACATAATCTTGAGGTTTTTTTTTAGGAAACTTACTAAATAATATGTTGTTTCAGACATTAACATACACTATAAAACAACACAGGAAAAAGTGAATGTTACTCAAAAATTTAAGGAAGTGATTGTGCTGGGGGAGAGAAATTTTTTTGTGTGTCTTGGGGATCAAACTCGGGGCCTTGCACTTGCTAGGCAAGTGCTCTACCACTTGAGCTAAATCCCCAACCCCAGGGGAGAAAAAAATTTAAGGAGGTGACATTAAGAAGCAAAATACAAGTAGCTTCAAATGTGTTGGTATTGGTCTATTTCTTAGCAGGAGTGTGTAAACACTGATACTATTTTTCATGCCCTATATATGTGGATATATGTGCGGCATCTTTTCTCAGTACAGTATTCTTGGCTGTTCTTTTCTAAAAAGTCACTGCTAATACCTAATTACCAAATACTGAACCATTTCTCCTAAAGGATATAGAAGTAAGGTCCTGGAAGACTCTAATCACATTTCCATCAGCAAATCAGTACACAGCTTTATTTTATGTATGTTAATATTTAGAGACATCTTATTTAACATATATTGTTAATTTATTAACAATGAACTCATGCACAACTGCACTATAATTCATGCTGAACAAATCTTATCTCAAACAGTTATGTTCTTCTTAAGGCATATCATACACAACCTTCTGTGCTGGCAACACTACACAGCACATCAGCACTTTGTATGGGGCCGTTTTAAGTAGGAAATCACCAACAAAAAGCACAATCGTGCAAAACACATGGCATTAAAGAGACCAAGCACAACTGTTTACATTGTGCAAGGTGAACAAGAAAGTGGCATATCAACTCATTCACCTTGTTCAAACTCAGCTGAGAATGTACATATCAGGCAATTCATTTTTCACTGCTCCTCACATGTCTGCAAATGACCAAGAAGGCACCATGAATTGGCTTTGATGTTGGAAATAAATGTTACCTAGCAAGGAGGCAAATTTGCAAAAGGATAATCTGTGACTAATAAGAATTGACTGTGTACACACACATTTTTGGATGAACTAAATAATAACGATTTTTAACTGCAAGGAAAATAATACCCCAATGCTTTTCTCAAAGACAGAATTGGTCAAATGCATCCACCCATATGACAAGAAGGCTTGAATCCCCTACCCCGTGGGCCTCTTCCCCAGGTGTCTCCCAAGGATTTCCAGAAGCAACCAGAGTGCTGCCTCCAGGGCTCTCAGGGAGCACGAGTCACCCTGCTGTGCTGGCCTGACTGCGGATCTTGCTCTGTCCCCATGGATCCCCGTGTGCTGTCAGTTCAGTGACACGAGAAATTTCAGAGAAGTTTTGCCACCAGATATGAGAGAGCTGATGGCCACAGATAGTGTGCCATTTCTGCATTCACCCCAAAGCATTTCATTCTCCACTGTGCACACACAGAGGTGATGTTTGCTTCCTCCAGGCCACAACGAGCTTTCTTGTCTGGGTTCCTACAGCTGCCTCGAGACCAATCTCACAAATCTCTACCAAATGGGAACTTTGGCTACTGCCTTTAACACTGTTGGGCTCAAGAGCAAGCTAAAAACCTCAGTGGAGGGTTGGCTTTCTGTTTCTATCTCAAGGACCCTGCCTCCACCAACTCATCTCTCCTACTCATTTTTAGTCATACAAAGATAGATGATAACTGCCAGGATATTGAGAGGGAAAAAAGTGGGTTACTGTCTTCCTCTGGCAACTGAGAGCCTTGTCAGAGTTTGCTGGAGCACACTCAGCTCTATAACCTGCTGAAGAATCTTGTGGGTGGAGTTTTCTTGAAGGCTCCAAATTAAAAACGGTTTGCTCCTGATGTTAAAATAAATTAGAAATAAATTGGCCATATGGTTCCCATTTTCTTTCTCCTCAGCTGAATCAGTATAAACGTTCTATTAATTTGAAATGGGGTAAGAGAAGACACATTTTTCTTGAAAGATGGAGACTCTGATGCTCACCTGATGAACAGATCTTAATAAAGCCTTAACTCTCAACAAAGAAAGTAAGACATGCAAAGGAACGTGAGTTTTAAAAGTACTGGATATTTACCTTAAATTTAACGAAAGCTTTTTATAAATGTCACTGAACTTTGTGCTTCCTTTCAAAACTGGAAGAACTGGAAAAATGGAGTTGGTCATCTCTTCTGAGGGCAGCTATCATAGCCCTTGATGTATGTATCTTCCTTCTGCCCAACAGTTAATCTCATTAATAGTATTTTAATAAGTGTATATGCAAATTAGATAATCTCTGATCATGATAAATTCTACTCTCTTCTTGAACTTACTGTAACTTTATTGTTTAGGAAGTGATTAAAGTGTATTCCCAGAATTTCATTATTTTATGTTTTTCTATGCATTTTCTATATTAAATCCAGATGTTCAATATTCTCCTGGTCATTGAAATATAATTATTTAGATTTGATAGTACAAATCCTGATTTTCAGAGTTGTCGCTATAACCAGTGATTTTTTTTTTAGCATAGTATATAATAATTTCTGTCCCTATGGTAATCTCTTGGTTTTCATCATTGGTGTCTCTTTAAATTCTACAGTTTCTTTATATCTCAGCTTATCTGGCCTTCTAAATTGTGAGGTCCTAAATGTCTTACAAGGACAATAATTAAAAACATCAATAACTAGCTAAAATCATGTTCCAAAAAAAAGAAAACCAAGGCATTGTTTTTTAGCCTAGTGACAGAAAACAAACTATTTCCTTGAATTATATATATCTAATTTACCTTCACGCTATACGTAATAGCAAAACTCTAGAACAGAACTTTCAAAATTTTAAGCTAAATAGCCCATTGAACTCTACATGGTGAAAATAGTAATTTAAGATAAGGCATGCACATTCTCAGGCTTTTGGTATCAATGAGATGCCATTACTTTAAATTGTATGGATTATAAAATAGATAATTCTAACATTATGAATTCAATTCCAAATGCTTAAAGCACTTGATTTCACTGATGGACATTCCTTTTCAAAATATTGCATTTCTGTATCCTTTTTAATCCCACAAATCCTTCAGCACAGCCCAGATTGTTCTTTAAAGAATCTCTGGTCTGGTGTCCACTTGGGCTCTTCTTAACAATATAACATAAGGTGCTTTTGCTTCTGGTAAAGTCAAGATGAATTCACAGGTTCTATTCATTCAGCTACTCTTAATTTAGTCTTAATGTTAACCACTATTTAGTCGTCAACCTGCTAGAGTGTCCATATTATTTTTAATGTGATACATCTATTTTAGAGTAAGACAAGAGAAAAAAGCAAGCCCCCTCCATACAGCATCCTATTTATGACTCTGATAAACAAAGCCTGATTTCCTTTGGTTGCAATGGAGATATTAATATTTATTCACCTGTTATTTGTTCCATTCGTTATTGCCTACTCTACACCAGACACAAAGACAGAAAAACAAGTATCTTACCACTGTCAAAGAAGCACTCACAGCTCAGAAATGCAAAACGTACCTCTCAACAAATCTGTGTAATGAGATATGACAGTTGCTCTACTTAAAATACTTGCAGATATAGGTAGGCACAGAAGACTAAATGACCAATTCTGCAGGGTGAGTGTCAGGGTAAAGAACGGTAATACAGATGAGAAATATTTCAGCAAAGCTGAGTCAAAAAGGCTACAACCAGGGAGGGTGCTAAGAACTACAGAACAATCTCTTATAACTGGAGCTTTCAGGGCAAAGGAGTTTGGGGCAGAATGCCGAGATCATGGCAGGCCTTGTCTGTTACAATCAGAGTTTGAACTTTATCCTGTGGCCAAAAAAGAGCCATCAAAAGAAGCAAGGCAGTTAACATGGCCAACAGCAACTGTGGAAACTAGATAACAGCAGAAAGAGGAGTTTGAAACTATTGCCATAGTCCAGAGGACAAATTGGGCTCCCTTGTCTTGTCACTGTGGTGGGAGTAGAGTGACTACTCTTTACAAAGTGGTCTAATGCCCTCTACAAGTAGAAAGTAGGGCCAGACAAAAGCGAACTTTGTCTTATAAGCAAAGAGTCATTCTAAGCATTTGATGTATTTTCTGAGTACGGCAACAAAATATGGGCTTTTGAGTGGCCTGCCTATGACTAGATCAGTGCTTAATTTGGGGCCGTGATACGAAATGATAAGGAGTACTAGAAACAGTTTCAGCTCATTTTGCTCATTACTCAAAGAGAAACACACAGTCTTTGCATGTGTTCAAATGAGCTCTGTGAAAAGATATAAAATTAATGACCAAGTGACATGGATGACAAAGGCATTCATCCAAGGATTTCTCTGAATGTGCTCAGGCCACAAGATTGCCTGTCACTTGCATCTTTGGACATTTAGAAGGACATAGTCTTCTGTGTGATGGGAAAAGTTTCCTGAAAAAGGGCATGAAAGGTCACCAGTACTTGGTTCTTTTCAACACTACTGACTCAGTGGCACATGGAACTTCCTTTTCTCAAGACCCCAGTAAACAAACTACAGCTGTTACTGGTAGTAAACAACTTTTTCTCACCTTTAGATTCCTTGGCTCTCCATATATTAAACCACAAGATGAAGCTATAGGGTAACTAAAAACTTTGACTTAAAACATGGGAAGAAAAAGCTAAAAATAAATTTTTATTCCTGAATTGGGTCTGGGGTAAGAGTGAGAATTAGAACAGAAGAGGTTTTGGTCTCCATCATACTGTTTCACTCTAAACTTTACACTCATTTTCCCATGGTTTACTTTTCCCCACTTGCCTTACAGTAGTGTGTCCATTACCAGTGATAAACCTGCAGATGTGCCAATGAGAATTTATTAACTCGAAAAAGTACCCTATTAAGTATAAAAATGTAAAATAGCACTGATATAAATCAGAAGCAGAAGTAATCACATACCCAATCTGTGAGGTGTGTATTATTTTCCTTAAGAGAAAGATGATACTCAAGGAAGATTATTTATAGTTTTCTTTCAAATGATATAAAAAAAAATGTCCATAAGGGCAAATTAAACCTGCACAAGTGATTCTTTCAACAGATTTGTATTACCTTGATTCACAAAGTTGACTGTTGATTGTCAGGCAGTTGAACTCAGCAAACAAAAATGTGAACATTTGTTTCAGAGACCAAGCTGCATTTGGTTCCCAATCCAGTTTTTTAGATATGTGTAGAAGAGCAAGATCATGCGGTCAGATTTTTCAACGTTCTTCTTAACAGCACCTTTAAAAATGTGAAACATATCCAACAATACTACTTTGGGGTTCAGAGTTAGCACGAAAACATTGAGCTATAAGAATAATTGCCAGTGGTCCCAAATTAGAAATAATCTAAATGTGCTTCAATAAAGAAATACATAAATACATATTTGGTATGATCTATATATTTGGGATGGAAAGAGTTCGATGATCGGTTTGTTTTGTTTTGATTTGTTTTGTTTTGTTTTGTTTTTTGAGTCACAGTCTTGCTAAATTGCCCAGGCCGGCCTCAAACTCCAAATCTTACTGCTTAAGCCTCTGAGTGTTGAGATGACAGGCACGTACCACCACATCTGGCTTATTCTTAAGTAAACAAAAGTAAATTGTACAACAACATGTATATATTACTTTTTGTTTAAAAAACAAAAACTATTAGTACTAGTTAGCTCTTGCAGTTAATATACCTCTAAGACATTCTTGATTAATTTAGCTCCGAAATTTCAGCTAATACAAATCAAAATTTCCAATGACCTCCCTCCAAAGGCTATGACCTCATATGACTAGGACTTTAAAAAGAATTTGTCAAAATCTCTGTGGGTCAAAAATATTGTTACACAGCCATAGCCAAAGTCAATGAAATTTTAAGGTCTTCCTTACATGCTGTTGGATTTCCAACTCCCATCTCTCTCTTTTATTGGTGAATTAACCAGAAACGAGGAACAAGTAGTAACTTCTACAAGAGATGAACCTTAAGCATTGGTAATTACAAACGTACAACCAGAAATAGCCTAGTATACTTAGGCATCTTACCATGAGTATGTCATTTTTCAAAGCAAAAGTTTTCTTCACCTCTCTGCATATCAGTACAAATGTATTCCAAAAAAGTGAAAGAATTCTCTTAGTT
The DNA here is from genome assembly GCA_004026905.1 of Hystrix cristata. Taxonomy (NCBI): domain Eukaryota; kingdom Metazoa; phylum Chordata; class Mammalia; order Rodentia; family Hystricidae; genus Hystrix; species Hystrix cristata. The sequence continues at coordinate 22,866 of PVJO010009434.1, forward strand.
TTATAACCAACTAGACTTTCTACAGCTATTGTCTAAAAAATAATCTTGGGGAAAAAAACGAGGGTTCACCTATAGGGAATGAGAAATTAAGTCCCGTGTCCTCATAAAGTTCAGATAAATGAAGAAAAGTTTCAATTCATTTCTAAGTGTAAAACTTAAAAGTTTGCAAGGTTAGAGCATTATCTAGACACAAAGAACTCTTTTTACCCTGTTCTACATATTGTCAAGTGAAAATCAAATAATTGTAAAACTTGTTTTCTCAAAATCTATACACCACTACATGTCAAGAAACAAAGGAAATACCTTCTCTCTGTCTGTTCCCCAAATCATCTTTGCCGAAGTCATAATTGTTTTTTGTTCTAAGAAAGAATTTCTTATGAAAGTTGAAAACAATTTTAAAAAGAGGAAGAAATAGTGCCTATCATGAGGAGCTATAGCACTTTGGAAGTAGTTGGAATTTGAAAGCAACTGGAAAATAAACCCTCAATATTATATTCCTCTTGCCCCTTTACATTTTGATTTTTAAATATTTTTGAGACTATATAAGTTATAGGTAAGTGTCAAAAGCTTAGCAGTCACCAAATGTTTCACAGGCCCAGATTTCTCTTACGCCTATAGCAAGTGCAAAGGGCATACTGCATTCTTTTCTAAATAGCTTACCATAAATTGTCTCAGAGACTTGTCAATCTGGATATTTGCTGAGATATATTTAAATAACCTCTCATCTGAGACCTATTACCTTGAAATTAAGAGTCACTTCCATGTCAAAAGTCAGAGGTCATCTCTGGAACAGGCACATATATCTATTTTTAAAGGGGTTAATTCAATGTTAAGAAAAATCAGAATTCCATTTATTAAGCACAAGAGTTCACAAACCAATGAATTCCTATTGATTGGTAACTTAGCTGGACATGTCATTTCATACTAAAAACACCAACAGAGTGTGGCATTGCCAGGAATCAAGAAAAAAAGAGTTTCAAAGAACCTACCATCAAGTCTTACTCTTGTGCTTTATCGATGAGAAAACCGAAATCTAAAGTGTATTTGATTTAACTTTTAGAGCTATACAAATATTTTTTTCATAAATATGGATTATAATGATATCTTTTCATGTTATATTTTTACATTGTTTTGGAAATTTAACTTTTTATCATTAGAATTAATTATACTAGCAAAAACTCAGTATGTGACCCCTAGTGTCTTCTCATTGTGTCTTCAATATATCAAAATTGAGGTAACCAGAAAGATTTGGAATTTAGGTTTGACGTTCTCCAGTGATGGAATGAAACAAAGGTCAAATGCTTATGAATGGTTGCTAAAACCATAATGCATATAAGGTCATCTGGTAAGAAGAGGTCAAAGCTGAAGCAGGGAATAAAATATGAGTTAAGCAAAGCTACAGTGAACAGTGGCTGGAGACACGGAGGTCATGTAGTGTGTTGATGGATGGATGGTGGGCGTGTTTCCATGAGGAGTGATTACAGGAGAGCAAGAGGACCATGCAGATGGCATGGGCTGAGCCCAAGCAGGAAAAGTTAGAAAATATTGTAAGGTGGATAGTAAAGTGACCCAAAGAAAAGGAAATTGAAGAGCAAGGAGCAAAAGTATCACCACTTAGATTTCTAACTGGATAAGAATAAGTTAAAAGAAATTTAATATGTGATATTCTAAGGCATTTGTTTGTACATTGTTTAAAAAAAAAAAAACCCTAGGTCTTCATCAAAAGCAATGATGCTTAATCCAAATGTGGTAGCCTAATCATTATTTCCACATGGCTAAGTTCTTCTATTTTATTTTGTTGCAGGGAAAATGACTCTGATCAGGTTATTTTTATACAGTGAGTTTCAACATTTGCTTAGAAACTACAGTGAAAACTACATATCTCATTGTGTGCATAGTACTCACAAATTCATTCCACCCGAGAGGCAGCTGAAAGCAGGGCACAACATTGGGCCGATGCCTTTGTAACTGGGACAAAATCACCCTGGGCAAATACATTTGCCACTTACAGTTGAAGACAAGCCTTTAATTAATTGAATTTACAGTTTTGTTTTCTCTTTTTATTACTTCTCTTAACCTAATGTTCACTTTCCATGCTCCCGAAGAGGAACAGGTAAAGGCTAGGTGAAAAATAAACTTCCAGCAGCAATATTTGCAGAGCTGTTTCTGGTAAACAGTCCAGCTCACTAGGCTCTTATATCATCATTTATCTACACCTGTCTTCAAGCACGGGGTTTTGTGCTGCCATAAGCAGTTCTTAATTTCCATCAATAACCTTCCATTTCAAGCATGGCTAGTTTGCACTTTAAGTGTAAGATCTGAGAATTATCTTTTCTGGAAGCTGCATATTAAGAAATATAATGTAAGAGGATAATTTAGGAATTGGAAAAACTCAACAATCATAGACTAGGTCCAGCCAAATCAGTAAATTGGGTTGGTCTGATCTGTGTCAGTGGGAACAGAGCTTTCACATCTTACATGTCTATTTCCAGACCAGGATGGTACCTTGTCTGCTTTGAATGGCTTTTTCTGTCTATCCATCACCTTGTATGCATTGACTCATGCCACTAATAGCCCCTCAGGGAGTTAATGAGACTCCCTGAAAAAGCAAAGATGCTTATTAAAACTTCAACTACCTTGATGCCTTCTAAGGAACATACGTTCACTCTATAAGCCTACCCAGCTTCCAAACGACAGGAACTACAAATAAGAGCCAAAGAGTGCAAGGGGGTTGTAAAGAAAATATTAATATTTAATTTTTGCAAGAGGATAGAAGAAATTCAGATTTGGCAGAGGACAGAGGGGAATGATTCAGAAATCGTGTTCAGTTGCACCTAGAGACAATTTTGTGCATTTTGATAGGATGCCTTTGTGACTTCAATAATGGGCAATATCTAGAATGAGTATTTCTTGGGACCTGGTAGGCAAATACATACTTTTTAATAACAATCTGCCTGACTAACTCTGATTGACTAAGACATTAGAAATGTTGCCCTTTAGAATTCTGGCTGAAAACCAAGTTTGAAAATTATGACTCAATATGCAGAATATACCAATTAGGATCAATTAATCAAGAGTGGCAAGAGAGCAGAATGTCATTTGATTAAATATGTCAGTAGTAACTTTCAATAAAATGAAAAAAAGATATGTGATAAGACACACGGGGTTTTTCTCTTGTGGCTTTTGTTTTTGTTTGTTTGAGTTTATTGATTTCACCTTTTCGGTTAACGATAGTATAATACTTTTATTCTTCTCCTTTTAGAAGAAAATTAATGGAACAGTATTACTTTTCATTCTCGATGGCTCCAAATGAAACGTTTTGTATGCATAGCTTCTCAGTATCGCATGCTGATTTACAGAACAGAAACAGGTCCCACCTTTCATCTGTTGCTCAAGTGAGTTTGGCTGGGTGTGATCTGGTGTGAGAGGCGGAGTGAAGCCAATCCAATGGGCGTGCTTTGGTGACATAACATGGTAGGCAAGTGGAAGCCCCTTTAGGTTGTGGCTAACACCAAGGCACAGGGGAACAGGCTCAGAAATCCAGAAATAGTCCTACCCCAATTTTGGGCAAGCTTCTGTTAGCATCTAATCTAAGAACCTAATTAACATATTATGACAATTCACTTCTCACATATTTTCAGCAACTTCTATTTGATAGAATGAGTCCTTTCCCACTACTTTACTACCCTAGTTTCCTCACTTTTAACACTAGCTCTGCTTTTCAAAATGTCCATCTAAATTCATTTCGTAAATATCAATCCCATGATTATTCTATATATGGAAAAGAACTAAAGGTGTCTTTGTATTTAACAAAGGTAAAGTGAGGAAATCAGGGCTGTCCTGAAAACATAGAGAAAATATGTTATTAACCCCAATCATTGTAGCTGTGAAATGTATAAGAAGAAGACTTATGACCAGTTGCCAAGTGGTTAAATTATCATCACTTTTATTTGCTAAAAAAAACATAGACGGAGGTGAATTCATGACCGCAAATATTTTTCCTAGTCTGTTCTTTCTCCAGTTGAAACTGTCTCGCTTGGTATCCTCACTGGCCAGTTCAGGAAATGCGGAACAAGAACTTGACAAGCCCGGCTCACACAGTTTCTTTAAAAATCAGTTGTTAGAACTTGTCATTGTTGAACCAGCCTCACCTGCCCAAACACCAGTTTGAATAAACTAACAGTAACCGAAACAAAAGGAATTTCAACCATGAGTGTTAAATAAGCCCTGAAGATGGTAGAGAATTATGTGTATCGTCACTTAATCCGACCAAATGTTGAAATGTTATTGTAAGCCTGTCAGTTTGGCTTTAGTGTACATACCTGAGTGTCGGGCTGGGCAGAGAGGGCTGGGGGGAGGGGAGCCACTTTCCTGGAACAGACATGTTCCCGATGCTATGTTCTTACATTCACTTCTCTTGCTCTGCCTGGCAATATACATGAAAAAAAAATTAAAATGCCAGAACTTCTTTTGCTATCAGGTACTCCAGAAGAAATGTAAATTAGTGTCTGTCATAAAGTTATGGAGAATGAATTAAAGTCATTAATGCTAACACATTATTCACAAAATGTAACACTTTTTCCAAAGCAGAAACTCAATCAATATAACGCAATAAATCAAATGTGATTCGGTACGGGAAGCCACCGGTGTCTGGTTCACATCGAAGGGATTTAGGATAAGGCAGCAGAACAGGATACTGTTTAACACATTTTTCACTAAAAATAGATAAAATGTCTAATTTCAGGCTCTGAACAGAATGTGTTTTAATGTAATTTCCTTGGAAATTGCTGTTTCTTGTGCACCTCTGAATATATACTCAATGTGAATTGATTACCATTGCTTCCTTAGCTTATATTTTAGTCATTGCAAAAAATGAAACCTGTCCCCTTTGTCTTCCCACTAGGAAAGGGAAGGTAATGCCTATGTCATTAGCATGGTGTGTGGCCCCAAAATTGATGTGACACACAGAAAGTTTTTCTCTAAAACTGGGTTACATGGAATCATGTTTTACGTGGTTGTACCTCTGGGATCTGCTGTAACATTGGCTCAGTTTCTTTTGTTTTTCTTGTTAACATTTTCGTTTCAGTGTTGCTGATAATTTTCTATTATCTCTTCCTCCTTTATGTTTCTCGTGTATTTCCCTTTCGAATAGTCTCATTGAATTAACTGAAGAATAAAACTATATAATATAGTCTTATTATAAGCAGAAGAAAATGAAGATGATCTGATGAGATAAATCACTGAAGGTTAATAGCTTTTTTAAAATCAATCTTCCTTCAAAGGAAAAGGCTAAATGGCTTAGTGGATGAAATGCTAGCCTCTCACCTCAGAGACCATAGTTCAAGTCTAAACTGTGAAGGCTTAAGCGACACGTTTGCTGGGTTGAGATCAGTCTCTAGCGGACAAAAATCTGCACTGCATGAGCTGGAGGCGGCCGCAGTAACCCTGCCTTCAAACCCCGCCGACACCATCAATGGGCCCAGTGCGTTCTGTGCCTCCAATCCTTCTTGTCCCTTTGGAAATGGGCCAGGTAGAAGCTAACATCACTGTCGGGAAACTAGGAAAATATTTTCTGAGCAGCCTCCTTAAATAGCACCAAGGTTGTGAAGTCACTAGAGGGTGTTGTTTTCCCATTGTGACCCCTCAGCTGTGGCCCAAATAACCTGACCTCTCCTCCTGTAGACTGTATGATGCCTCTTCCTGTCCATTAACAAGGTCAAACAGAAATAATTACTTCACTATTGCAGACTAGCTAAGGATTCACTTAGCAAGTGGTTACAGAAGCTAAATTCGACTACATCCAAAGAAAATGGAAGGCATAAAAACACATGTGCATACTTTCCTGTACAAACGTGTATATACCCAAAACTGTGCATAGTCGTGTTTTAACAGACACAGATTTGATCATGCATTTAATCACTTGGGTAAATCTCTATTGCTGGATATTTAAAGGGCTTCTTGTGTTCACTCCTGAGTAATGTGTGTATCAGCTTCCATCAATAGTATGGTGAGCTGCATTTAAGTCTCAAAAAAAAGATTGCAAACTATTTACAGAATTTACACATGGCACAAATAGTGATTGTTTAAGAAAACTGTGTTCAGCTCAATTTTATGGGCAAATCATGTGCACCAAATAATCCTACTACAGTGTCTAACTAAAATCCGCACTTTACTTCATGGTTTCATGGTGAGATATGTTTTGTCTATGCCTTTTTATGCACTGTGCAGCAAGTCACTTGAAAGTGAAAGCAATATCTAATTTGGAACTATTTGGACAGTGGACTGTTATTTGCATACAATGAAATGCATAAGGAAACTTTAGGAGTAGAATCACAATAAAATATTGATGCAGCCATGAAACTTCCATATTCCTCCAAAATAATTTGTTAATTATTGTTGTTTACTGCTAATTCAAACCACCTGCAAATCTCTTTGTTATGATTAAAGCAGGCTCCCCCCCCCCCGGGGCTGATAGAGGGCTCTGTAATTTTGGAGGAAATATCTAAAGGTCATGAGTTAATACATCCTCTAGTACTTTCTTTTCCCATCTTTGCTTCCCCAAATGGGAGAAAAGCTGTGTTGTATTATTTCCACATCTTTTTAATGTCCATTCAAAATGAAATTAGGGAGTGCATTAGAAAGAGAGTATCTGTGTGTACACACAGCAAAATCCACACGTATTCTGTATAGTCTATTACTAAAATTATACAATTGCCTTTTGAGAAATTTCATACAAAAAAACCTTTCCTTAATAATCTGTGAATATCACTGTCTGAATCAAGTATTATTATGCCTTTTAAAATTAAACTATCCACAAAACATGCATTTACTTTCCGCTATACAAAATGCTAATAATGCTTTTAGAATGGTCTTTAAAAAGTCTAATTATATCATTTAAAAACTGGGAGACCAAAGGGCAAGCTAAATTCTCCTAACATAAATCAGACTTTTTTTTATTTCAATGACTTTAAAAACCTCAAATGCAGTAATTTTAATAGCAATGAAAGAATGAATAAGTCATAACTCCGCCTGATCACATAACTGTCTATAACTGTTATTAAATGCTCCAAAATAAGTGAACTCATTATGTTTCTGCACTGCTTTTAGCTAATCTAAGATTCTGCTCACTTAATCATGCAGAAAAGGCTTCAGTGCAGTTTTAGACCCTCAGCAAGGTCACTTCAATGCCTTTTTTCTGTTCTATACTGATCATTTAAGAACAGCACTTTGACCTGAAACCAGTGCTGTCTCATATAAGCCTGAATGTTTAACCCCCACAGAACTGCATTTTAGACCTACATTTGCACGGCCTCTTGTCGTATTTGCTGCAAACTGAGCTAGGTTCGCTTTTCAGTGAAGAAGGAAATGCCAATCAGAATTTGTAAATGCCTTGTTCCCATGAAACTACCTCTCGCCTGACACCCACAGAGACAGAATTCAAGGTTTTTTAAACATACTGTCCTTTAGTGAACACTTACTGAGTTTTGATTGGCTGTACAGGTGTGATGACTAAGTATTTTTCACTCTGTATTGTTGGCAGATCATATGTAAATTTAAGGTGGAGAACTTAACCACCAAAGCAATTCCTCTGGACGTAAGGTGAAGTTTCCTATGCAATTGAGGAGGCAGTAAAATAAAAAGCATATTGCACACTTTGACCTGGTTTAGGTCCTTTGCCAATAAGACAAAGGTCAACTTCAAACTTGAAAATATCCTGCATACTAAGCCACAAATATCAAAAGGTATGTTATAGGAAGTTGTTCTGGAACCAGATCCTAGTAGCCGTTCCAGACCCAGAAGAGGCTTCCTATTGTTAAACAAAATGGGAATGTGAGATGATAGAGGCAACAGGAGGTATACTTTGTGAAGACGGGAAGGATACCTGAAAATGGGTGGAGCAGGGAGGGCCGAGAAGGGAAGGGGAAGTAACAATGATTAAGATGTGTTATATACATGTACCAATTCTCCAAGAGGAATATAATTATTATGTATCACAAATATGCCAATAAATTTTTTTTTAAATTTTTTGGCAACCTGTCCCAAGAGCTCACAAGAAATGAAAGTCAACAGTCGAAAATCAAATTGGAAGCAAGAAAAGGTACATCACATAAGAGATTAAGGAGAAAAAAACAAGACAGATGAGGAGGAGACAAAGACAAAGATGAAGAGGAGGAAGAACAAGGAAAAGGAGAGGGAAAAGCCAAAGGGAGATTATATTTCAAACAAAAGGGTTTTAAAGGGAGGATTTGCCTCCATAAAATAAGTAATTCAAAGAGGATTTTTAACATCTTGTGGAATCTCCCTCAAAGCTCCCCAAAAGCGAGGAACACCTTCGAGCCTCATTCCTGAGGCACATCGCTGGGCTGGGTGACTTCCCAGGACCTCTGCTGAAGTTGAGTTCTGTGGGACACACACGTCGATTTAGTGCCCTCCACCTGCTAAGATCTCATGCAGGCTCCTCCTGCACCCCCAGGCTTGAAGCATTTGAATGACCATCCCTAGACCAGAAAGCCAGGAAATGAATCCCAGTCCTAAAGCTTACTCACAACATATTTAATAGCTGTCCTGTATCTTTTGGAAGAGTATACAACACGGCACCAGGGATGCTATGCTAAGATGTACATGGAATAAGCATTCAGACATTGCACATATGGGGTAACTAGTTTCCAGTCATTTCCAAAGGCAGGTGTATAAAACCTATCAACAACAGGAGATTGGTGTTTTTAATGAAGTATTTGTGTTTGTGTAAGTTCATATTAGGGCTTGATTGTAAGATTGTATCTTTGACGGAAGTCTGACTTTATCCTGCACATATATCACTAATGTGTACTACTAACTCTGTTAAGCAAGCACCACAAGTGAGTAGCTCACTGTGCTAGATACCAGGATGGGAGGATTACAGAAGAAATAAGATAAGTGCTCCCGTTCTTGAGAAATACAGGATATTCTAGAATCTAGAACACTGCTATGCAAATCAAACATCTGTGTTCTTTTTCATTGGTTCAGGCTCTGACAGCAGCTGGCGTACTGCAATCCAATTCTTGTATTAACTAGCTGGAGTCAGTTCAAAAACCACCAGTGAAAGGTTCGGTCCCTCATAAGACTGCCCTCTGCTCAGGTGCCAGCCAGGGCTCAGGGATCCCAAGGCTACCAGCACTCCTACCAACCAAGCTACACAATCGAGGTTTGACGATGACCCCTCTGATTCAATATTCACTAGAACGACCGCAGGAAAGCATAGTACTGACCATTACGTTCTAATTATCACACTTACCAGGACCAGGCAGGTGAACAGAATGAATAACACAGACACTTCTATCACTCAAAAATTTCCAAGGACTTAGAGTCTCCCTCCCAGAAATTGGGAACAAAGTCCAGTCAGACCTACCCAACAAAATTTGCATAGTTTGTTCATTAATGAATTCATAAAGCACCCACCTGACCAGGAGCCTTAAAGAAAACTTCCAGATGCACTTGACATGACCTGTGCTTTTTAAGACCGCCTAACCTAGTTCAGAAGATAAGTCATACACACATGGCAGCGAGAAAGCTACAGCCTTCAGTTCATGGGTAATTTTTCTCTTTGCTCACTCATTACTTATTTATGAAATAACTGCAAGTAAATCAGAAATAGCAGTCAGGAGGATAGTCTAAAATGCTCCTTGAGTTTCTTGGAGAAATTTCTAGACATTAGCATTACGACAATGACAACTTTGCAAATTTGGAACTTATATCAACAGCCAAGATTGACAATCTGGCACCTTTTAAAGAAATCTTCACAGATGCCTTTTTTCTTTCTTCACATTCCCTTCTTACCTTCTGCCCACGACTTCCTCTTAACCTCAATGTCCCTAAAATCTCTGTTGCCCTGGCTTGCATGTTCTGACTTTGTTATTCCTTAAAATTTACTTTAATTAAAAAATATTTATCTAAAACCAACTTAGTAAAAATATACAGTATTTATACATTGAAATTTTTCTCTCCTAAAGGTTTCTGGGTGTTGCTAAAAAAACTAGTGGCTAAAGTGATATCCATAAAAAACAACAGATGATACTGATGTGATGTGCCATGAGTACCAAAGTAGCTGTGCCATCTAAAATAGGTCTTCAGGCTTTAAGTGCAGGCTTTTTAAAGTTTTGTGGAAGCAGAATAGCTTTGAGAGATATTTGCAAAGGGTTTTCCATGGCATAAAAAGTTTGGGAAATCTCTCATGCCTCTGTCTCTCTTGAAGGAGACTATTGCACCCACTCTAGATTTCTTTCACTGTCTGACCCAGTGTTTCCTAAACTCATGTAGAAATGATGCTTCTCTTGAAAAATATGTAGATAAGGCTGCTCAGGGAAAAGCTTGTTTGGGGAAAGCTTGCTTTAATTGAAATGAATTTTATCTCTTCTGTCTCATCCTTGAGGGGAGTATATTTGGAAGTACAGGTATTCTTGATTAAACCACTTATAAAACAATCAAGCAAAATATAAATACAAGGAAGTATTATTATTCCTCAATAGAATATCCCACTGTGATTAACTAGTAATTAAATTGTTGTGCAGCAAGAATCAGTTTAATGCAGCTACCAGGATATTCTTATTCATGAAACATCATTATCAGTGCTGATTACTAATAGTAGTAAGTATGTTATAATCTATAAAATGTCCACTGTTAACAAAAATACACACAGTTGAGGAGGAAAAACAGTGAAATCCCATAATTACCAGCACCCTCTACATGATTCTTTCTCTATCTGCAAATACATATTCTGTTCACAGTTGATTAAAGATGTAGCTGGGGTGCCAGGTGGGCCTGCTCACTGTTGAATACACAGTCAAGCCTGGAGTCTCATCCCTGCCTTCACTGAGCTCACAGCACACAGGAGGCAATGAGACTCACAGACAGACAATGTCCTTATCAGATTGGAAGGGACACTTAGAGAGAAGAACAAAGGAAAGGAAGCAATAGAGGGATGATAGTCCACACAAAGAGGTCAGTATGAACAAAGAACCAGAGAGGAGAAACTGTTGCATCAATGTATGGAACTGCCTTAGGGGGTCAAGAACAGAGAAATAGCCTGAAGATGTGCCTCTGCATCTTCACAAAAGGTTTATACTTGGGCTAAAGACCTATTTCTCTCCTCCCAGGGTATGGGGTTCCCAAGGGGAGTTCCATCAAACTTTGGGAAGGGTAAATAGAGAAAATATAATTTCCTATATTTACTTTTATCTTGAGCTTTTAAAATTTCTGTTCATCTGTTTTTAAAGTACTTCATACTTTAGTACATTTCATGTGCGTAGTATTTGAACAAGGTGGATTATCAAACTTTTCTTATTCTGACAAGAGTGTGATCAAATAAACTGAAGGCCACTTTCTAGTCAATAGAGAACTGATGAAGAGTTTTAAATATGAGAGTTAACCAGTTAGATTTACATTTTTAATAGATCAAAATTTATTTTAAGAATTTCCAGAAACTTCCTAATCCAATATTTGCTATGAAACAAAATTTAGTGTAAAAGGATTCTGGACATAGCTTATCCACCTGCATATGTGTACTCAGTGCCATCAGTGGAGTGGACTCGCCAAATGCAGACTTTATTACACAATTCCTTTCTTTAAAATCTCTTAACAGATCCCCATTGCTTCTAGAAGGGAATCCAAACTCCTTAGAAAAAAAGTGTCATGCTTGTGTGCTTGTTGCATTTTTGGGGATGGAGAAGGTTAAATTCTCCTTGTTCAGTAGATGACCCTGATGGCAGGTTAAGTTCCTGAAAACAGACAAGATGAGCATAAGCAATAAGGATCAAATGTTTAGTGTCACCTCCCAAAACCCAGTGCACCCACAATCCTGCAGGAATAGCTAGAACCCACAGGAAGGGGACACCTACAGCCCATGGGAAAACATAGCCAGACAAAAGATATGGCCCTTTGGAAGATTTCAGAGGAAACACTCAGACCTCTAAAAGATGTTCGGACCTTTACTGGCCACAGAAGCAGACCTTCTTATGCGCCAGACAAACAGCCATCGACTCAGCTCTACCTTAGACAGCTGCACTACTTGTCAGGATTCTTATGCCCAGTTTAACATTATTGGTGAAATAAAGTGATGGGCTTTCTGGTGACCAGCTATTAGGGCACTCAGTCTTAGCCATTGGGCTGAGGCTGCAGGAATTCTGGTCAGGCCAGGGAGGGTTCATGTGGTCATTTCCAAGCTTTGCCCAACAAGAACAGACCCGAAGAGTCAGCATTTAACAACTCTCCCCACCGCCATCTGAAGGATCACAAAGATGAGTTTGTATTTCCTTCCTTCTTTCCTTCCTTCCATCCTTCTCTCCCCCCACCTTCCCTTTCTTCCTTCCTTCCTGGGGGCTGAATCCAGGGCCTTCACACAGAGCTACATTTCCCGCTCTGATCTTTTAAGCAGGATGTTGCTAAATCACTAAGTTGTTCAGGCTGGGATCAAACATGCAAACTTCCTCCCTCAACTTCCTGCAGTCTTGGAACTATAGGCAAGTACCACCACACCAAGCTTACTTCCTGTATATTCTAACTCCAGCGTCATCTTTGAATCGTCAAGTGACATGTAAAAAATATTTCCACAGCCCAGCTGAGAAAACCCTGGACCCATGATAGGGTTTCCTGTGCACTAAAAGAGTCCTTGAAGCAAGTAGAAATTCTTCTTAGAAACCACTCTCTTATGCAGTCAGGAACTTGTGCTGTGAGAATTCACATGGGTCCTTTGGGACTCCTCAGAGGTCTCCCCCTCTCCAGAGGCATTCCTGAGCAGCACCTCTGGACATCCCTCAGCTGCTGTCTAGCACCAACAAGGAGGATTTCTGGGTCTTCTCTCCCGAGCACTTGCTCTACACTAATGCACACCTCCTTGCTTCTGGTGTCTAAAGCTCCTGGGGTTAAGGGTCTCTTGGATCTGTCTCATGGAGCATGCTCAGGACATAGCTGAGTCCAGTCTAAAGATGTGAATGCTGCTGACAAAAGGAATTTTCCTTCATCAGTTTTCTGATGCAAATCTCTAATGCAGTAAATAGTACAGGGAGTGGCATGCACTAACTCTAAAGCAGGAAAAGGGGTGAAATTATCAAAATCATCAGCAAGTTGTCCCCAAATCCCATGCTCCTTCCCCTTAGTCTCACCCCAAAATACACACACACACACACACACACACACACACCATGTAAATCAATATCAGAGGCAGAAAAGTGCCAAGAACTTCAAAGGGACTAAGTTACCAAAGGAACCCAAAGAAGCAAGCCCCCATTAGGCGGCCAATGTTCAGGAAGCGCTTTTTCTCTCATCTTTCTTGCAGCTACATGTAGGTCTCCCCGTGTGGAAGTGTCCTCTGACAGCCATTCTCCGAGTCCTGTCCATCTAGCTTTCCTCTCAGGGATTCCCAGAGCGTGGTCCCTACAGTGCCATGAATATCACCCGGGAATGTGCTGGGACTGCAAGCAAGAGCGCTTGAGCTCCACCTTAGACCGAGCGACTCGGAAACTCTGGGGGTACGCCTAGCAGAGTGTGTCCCTGCGACCCAGATACCCACGAGCATCTGCATCCCGGACTTATGATCTCCCCAGCCTGCTTCCGGCTACCTGAGAGAGCCACTTCTCAAGCTTGGTTCTTTGTCAGTTCACGGAAACACACAGTCCCTTCCGTGCTCTGTATTCACTCTAATTGTCTGCTACAGGTGCATGAGTAAAAAGTAGAAATGCATGATGTTGAAAGTAAACCTAAAAAAGAAAAGGATCAAAAACTGAGACCATCTGCCCCTGTTGCCACCCCCACAGGATAAACGCACAGGCTGTTGCTAGTAACACAGGTTTTTCTTTCACCATGACACTGTCTACGGTATCCAAACAGAACAACTGTGTATTCAAACACAGAGGCTCTGGGCAACGAAAGATACAAATGATATTAATTCACATAGTAAGCGATACGTTCCAAAAACATATGTTGGGCTTAAAATAATTGATCCTGGTAAAAAAACATTAAGGTGCTTACAGAAAGGATTTGAGGATATGATGATATTAATACCATCTGTGCAGTAGCCATCATAAATGAATCAGCAACACATTTTTTTTATTTTTTTAAATCCTATAATGGATGCTCCTGAGCAACACATCAATTTCCATGAAAATGCTCTTGAAATTTACTACCGTATTTTAAATACATTAATTCATTACAGTTTCCTCCTATGTTTTTCCTCTCCTTTTTCCTGGAATGGAGTAAATCCACAAATCATGTTTTTCAGGTAATTTTCATCTCTTTAAAGTGCATTGTTGGGCTGTATATGTTTTCCTAAATATGTTACCATTACTGATATATTTCATTATTTTGCTCAATGTTCTACTTAAATATTGTTTATCTTTAAAATAACACACACAAAAAGTTGTAATTCCCCGAAGTATTTTGAGCCCAAATCATTTCACATATCAAATGCATTCAACTCTCAGCTAGTCGTTTGAATTTTGTGTCTACTAAGAATTACTATGGGGTTTTGTAGTTCTGCACCTACGAAATTGTTAAAAGAATAAGGGATGTTAAAGGACTTACTTTTTTCCCTATAAAATATTTCTAGAGTCTTGCAGAGTAGGCATTAAATAAGGGCCAACATTGTAAACAGAGAATTTAGATGAATATTAAAATAAAGGCTTATGGAAAATAGGTAAAATTTATGTATGCTATTGCAAGTTAAATTCAAATACTCTCGGTGGAGGGGCAGATGCGACTGGAGGAGAGCAGAGTGAAACGGTGGCAGTAGGAGGACAGAGGAGGTGAATTGGATCAGAAGTCTGAAGGGAAGACAGGGAACAAGTCTCACACAAGTCTCCAGAAAAGTTTTCCAGGCGCTGCAGGCAAATGCAGACTGGGATGCTCACTCAAGCTGCTGAGATGTCACAGGGACCAGAACAGGTAAAGCACAGTGAGCGGATCCAGTGGTAGTGAATGAGTGGCCAAGTCGAACAAGCTGGGCAAGAGCAACATCTGGAGTTTGGATGACACCTGAGCGTTTGGGGAAGTCACTGGAGCCTTTTAAGATGTAGGGCAATGTAATGCAAAGACTGAGGTTTAGATTCTGCAAAAATACTGTTATATAAAGCCTTATGATCTGACCTAATTGGTTTCTTACGACTTGCCCATTTGTAGGGACATTGTTGAAAGAGCAGGTTTTCGAGTCCTGAGATCAAAAGTGCCATCTCTGCCACATCCTGGGTTTTTAACCTTAGGTACGTTTTTTGACCCAAACAGAAGTGAAAACAATAGTACCTGGCACATAGTAAATGCCAAACAAATGGTAGTCAGTGCAATTGTTTAAAGGTACAAAAAATACAGAAAGAAGAAAGGACCTTTAAAAGGTATTTTTGTTGATACAGAGGGAGAAGGCCACAGAAATCTACAAAAAGCTGTCCCTAGGCCAGTGCGTACGGCTGCTATCAGACACAGCAGCAAAGAGTCACGGCATTCGGATCCTGCTCATGATATAGCTACACTTTATTCAGTGGAAAAATAAAATGAAGGCTTCAGAGAAATCAGGATTTCTCTTTTGGCTCCTTAGAAACAAATTCTGTTTGTAAAGGAAGAAGCATACCCCCAAAACCCGAGGGTAGCTGAGTGGTCCGTCCTTAGAAGAATGACTAACTAAATCATGGAATCAATGTCTACTCTAGAATACCATGCAGTGGTTAAAATAAAAAATTAAACCTAGTGAACTCATAAAAACAAGCTTCAAGCTATTTATGCTATATAAAGTGTAAAATTATTTAAGGAAAATCATTCTATTTGCATTCTAAAGAGACATTTTGAAAAAATGCCCATAATACATTGTTGAGTAGTGAAATACATGTCAAAACAGTATCTGCTTGTGTGTGTGAGTATGTGTGTCTGTGTGTGTATAAAGAAATGTTTAGCTGTTGAAATAAACAAGAAAATAAGCAAATTCCAGAAAACAATCCAGAAGGATCAAGATAGAAATGGGCAGTCTTTTTATTCTTCATCCTTTATACTATATGATTTAAATACTTTGAACTAACGTGGATTTAAAGTACAAAACAACAGTCTTCAAAAATAGTCTGAGGAAAATAAGGCCTATTTTAACTGAGAACTGCAATCAGCTGAAATAATAAAAAAAAACTTCAATATTTATTAAACATGTATTATGTGACAGAATGTGACAGACACCAGGCTGAACATTTTACACATATCTTCTCATTCATTCCTCTCAATGAAACTCTGAAGTAGGTGCCATTCTACACACATAGTGGCTGAGTGATGGGGCTCTAAATAACTTGCCCAGACTCACACGGTAGAGGCTGAATTCTATCCAGGTCCATCTGTTTCCAAAAAATATTCTTTAACCATGATCTATCTGCTGCCAAACATAATGGAGATAAAGCTAACTTTATAGGATCATTTCAGTTACAACTTTTAAACTACTGGCTAATCTGTACCCATATTGGTGACAACAACTGACTCATTTTACGTACTGTATAAACTGTGACCTGAAACTCTGCCATCTGAATTACTATCATCTCAAACTGTAACCCTATGGGGGGTAAGGATAATGCATCAGAGATCTAAATATTTCACATTATGATTGCAATGTTGGTGAAATAAAATTCCTCCTATTAAAAATTGCTGATTAACATCAAGTAAAACTTATGATACTTAGTTTATACTACAGTTCAGTAATTTTAGCAAACTAAGTGCAGTCTTTGTTTTAACTTGACTATGTGTCACATAGAACATGTCATTCTGTCTTTTCGTTCTATGACAGGTCTTAAGAGTATTTTACTTATTTTGAACAAATAAAATACCTTTAGTGTGCTTAGTGATTCACTTAATCTTTACGAACAAAATGGTGGCCAGGAACACTTCTCAAATAGGCACATCATCTGTATTTTAAGAGATTGCCATGCAATGTGCTAGAGAATATAGAGGGAAAAATGTCTCAGATGAACAGGAAAGTTAACATTTACATCTGAAAACTGTTTCCTTGCCATGTTGCTTGACAAGTGATGTGGATAATTTTATCCCCTAGTGAGGTTTACAATTTGCAGAACTAGTACTTATGTTGATCTCATCAGAACCAAGTGAAAAAGAGGAGACATTACCTAAATATCATGCCTGAGATGGAAATGATCCATATGGCAAATAGGTTCCATTTTTTTCCTCAGGAATTTTCTTTTTAATTCCAGAGATTCTCTCCATGGGAGTTCAATTGGTTCCTGGGATCTTCTCTACAGGTAATAGCAATTCCTTTTTTTCTTTCTTTTTCTGTTTGTAGAAAGGGTCTCCCATCATAAACCCAAACATTGGTTAAGTTGTGATTAGTTGGTGGGGAGGAAGATGGAAGTGGGCAGTAGTACAACAAACATTGTGTTAAGTATAAAATCCATTTTGTAAACGTGTGACTGTGTTCCAAAGGAGAAATAAACTTGCTCTAAAATCTTATAGCTTAAAAGCTGCTTTATACATATGAACATCACTACATTTCACGTTGAGTCTACTCTATAAAAATTATTTATAAGGGCCACAGAAACAGTGACCTCAAGTGTAACTTGCACAGTGTCGTTCTTGAATTGCCCAACTGCCCTGGCCACCACTTTCTGGACAGATAACACATTCGCAAAGTTTCAAAGGATCATCCTTCAATTTAGTGGCAGCACCTGACCTGACTGTAGCATAAGCCAGGTGACAAAATGTGGTTCATGTTTCTCTTCATTAATGTACACTTATCGTTCTGTTTTCATTTGTTTGCTTTTGTTTGTCCCCAGTACTGGACATTGAACCCAAGGTCTTCATATTCCCAGCCCCCCTCCCCTCAACGTCACCACCTACGTTCTCTCACTTACACAATAGAACCATTTTTATAATTGTTCTTATTCCTCTGTGTTAAAAAAATATTGTAAACAGATGCCATCATATTCTGATTGGGTTCATACCAACATTTTTCTTAGACTATGCAAGATTTTATTTTAGGACATGAGTCACTTCCTCTCTTAAGCCAATGAATCCATGTAAAGTCAGTGGGAGATGACTGGTCATCCGATACACCATTCTCAAACCCATGAGAAACAAAGCAGCAAGTTTCTTAGTACCCACAGCCTGGATCTGTGCTGGCAACAACCATGTATAGCTACTGAACACTTGGCTATGTCCAGAACAACTGAGGAAATGGACACACAGGATCAGTGGCTTTCAAACGTGGCACTGCAGATACAGATTGTTTCCCTCATTCTAGAAAGTAGCACCTTGGAAATTTCAATTCAACCAGACCAGCCTGTGGCTATAAAATACACATTTTCAGAAACTCTTTGCATATATCTGAGATAGAGGGTTGGCAGCCATAGAAATACATGGCGAAAAGTATAAACAGAATTGAGGGAGATTGCAAAAGCAGCTAAGAAATCATCAAAATTGTCTTTATGATGAAAGTACATGGGCCAATTCTAGATGGCACAGATACTTTACTGAAAAGGCCAAAGGTACAGCCACATGGGGAGGAACCACAGTTATTAACAGTTCGTGAGCCATTGTGAAGCCAGGGAGCTGCAAACACGAGGGCTGGAGAATCACACAGCGCGCCATGAGCAGTGTGGAGTTCAGGGTTGCTGTGCTGCCCGGTGCTCTTCTAGAGGGACAACGGAAGCATGAGGAGTGGGGCTCAGTGGACCTAGGTCAGAGGGAAGGGAGAATGGAGCTAACAGTTCCCGAGGGGCCGCCGAGCAGTCAGGGCAGACTGCTTGTCCACCTTAGTCTTATCAATTAGCCAAGACAATCAGCTCACCACATATTGCATCAACCAAATGTCTATTCCAGGGCCCTGTATTTTTTATTCTATGTTAAGTTACTTTTCAGTATAAAAGTCTATCACTCAGCCCCCCAAAAATATATAGAGTAGTATCAAGTCATTATGTTTCGTGGTCACTGCATCTCATCACCAGGACTATTTAACACATAGTAACCATGACATACTTGTGCACTTCCCTGATCTCCTCTTTCCTCTATTTCTTCTTTATGCAGATGTCCATGTGAGATAGATAAAGGTAATTAGAGACATAAAAACAACCAGATGCCAAATTGCCAATACCCACTGTTCCTAATGTAGATAGTACAGTGCTTCATAAATGTGCACAATTTGCACACCATTCTGTGAGGGTTTTGAGTCTACAAAGCAGATGTTAAGGGTGCTTTCATCTAAAGAAGCCAGACTGAATTATGCCCACAGCTAAAAACTCTATCCATGACACATTTGGAAATGTCACCTATAATTCCAAGTAAAACAGCAAAAGACTGCCTAAGTGATTCTTCTCAATCAAGGAATTTTGTGTTGTCCCCTGTGTAAAGCCCCAGGTCACCGGTGATCTTTTCCAAAGCAGCACACATATCGATCTCTGGTGTCTGTGGATCACCAAGCAGGTGACAACACAGCTTTGTTTCATTTTTCTCCTCTGATGTCAAAGCATAAATTGTCTTTTAATTCTGACACATTTATCCATTCAGAAGACAGTATAAAAAACAGTTGGGGACCAGTTAGTCATCTATCACCTTGGACTCTTCAGGCCAGAGTAGTGTTGCTGTCTCATTTATAAGCCAGGGGAGCAAGAGTGATCCCAGGTAGACAGGAAAAAAAGTGAAAAATCAAAGTTGTTCCACAGTGAAATCTGATGTTCAATATTGTCCTGGGCTAAGCACACCAGGAATCAGAGGTTCAAGTTCAGGATAAGATGTGCCATAAGCCAAGTACCATAACTGAAGCCTTGGCTTGTATCTGTCGGAATAAGCTGAGAATTGACAATTGCGAATATGGCTGTGTCTTTTCATGGGAAAACTAAAAATGTGTCCGTGCTTGCCCATCTCTCCACTTTTTAATTCTCTAGTAACATCCTTCGAATCCGCTACCACAGAACAAAATAGGATGGAATTCCATGTTATCTTCTATCCTGATCCATTTTGTTGGTAACTTCACAACAGTGGTACAACCTCCAACAATCTGAGAAAACAGGTGTAGGAAGGTCCAAGGAGGGCGCTTGACACCTCAGAAGGTACCTGGTATGAACAACTTCTGCGTTCCAGTAGTCAGAGGAGAATTGAAGGCACAATTTAGTTCACTGAGAGATCCACTGGAGGTCTGTTCATGGTCTGGTCATCTACTTAGACTGGTGCTTGCTGAATATTACTTATTTTTCAATGTCTGCAAGCTCTTATACAGTCCACTACCCATTTAAAGGAATAAGAATTTTCAGCCTTTCTGCAAGACAAATAGACAATTCACTAACTCTAAAAACCTACCCCAAAACAAAAATACATGTGATTCTTGAATGCAGAAAGCTTTTAGTAAAACCGAAATTAATCTTCTGAAATATATGGTAGTCAGAAGCTGCTTTTTAATCATCACTCTATCTTGATTTTATATGAATACCAGTGGGTTGTGCAATACAGTCTTAAAAAACATTTAAAAGAAAAACTCATCACTGGTTGCACATTATTTTTTTATAAATGTCATTCTACATTTATGCCGGCAACTGCAGCAATCTATGGAAATCAGATTTCAATGGTTAGCAAAGCAGAGTATTTACAAACACCTTGGATACTTTAGCATTCACACTCTTTCTTCCTGCCACAGTGAATTTGAATTGGATACCACAGCTGCTGTCAGATCCAAACACGAGCGCACCCTTCAGCTGCCGCCCTCTACCAAGAACGCCAGGCAAAATCTGCCCATATTTCATCCACATCTCTTACCCTGTTGCTCACAATTAGTATTTTCAGTAGAAAAGGAGAATCAAAGGGAAGAGAAATACAGCTTCTTCCACATTGCTGGTGGACATAGGCGCTCTCTGAAAGACAAACCAGACAAAACTCGTACCTAAAATGCTTCTGTGTCCCCCTTGAACCAGCACTTGCTCCCCCTCCCCGACTACCATCACTATTATTTTAGATGACGCTATGGATACCACCAGCAGAAACCAAGAGGAGCAACTCGTTACGGCAATCAGAATAATATCGCATATGCCTCCTTTTGACACATTTTCCCCTTCCAGACCTATGGGTAACTACCCCACTGCCACCCTGAAGACCAGAGTATCTTATTACAGTACTACAGATACTCATTAAGAGCTACAGAAGAAAACGAAGGCCTGTGTTCTGTCTTTCTTCCTGACCAGGTTAAATTTACTTGTCTTTACTAGTGAGAGATTAGTATATTACATTATTTATCCATGTACCTCATGTACCTATTTTAATCTAGACCTGAGTGTGTTCAGGGAGACTTTTAATAACTACCTTTTCAGAACACCTCATTATTATAGGCATTTAATATCTCTTGTTGCCCATTTTTTCCCCATAACAGGTAGTACTAGACCTGTATGCACCGAAGTACGATTTAATGCAACCTAGTGTTTATTCAAATGAATCTCTCATGGCTAAATGGGTAATACTAAAACACAAATATTTTTGTGTTTGGAGCAGGTTCTGTAGAGAAAGTCACATAATGAGTGACAGTTTCTTAAAGGTTAATATCTCCTTTAATCTATTTCTGTAACAGGAAGAGAAAATCTTGTATTAGCACTGCGTATGCTCCGGGGATTACAGAAACAATCTTACCTATTGTGTACATGTGAGACCATAGGGAAAAGCAGGAGTCCTACACGTACATTTTATTTCACAAAACAAAGAAGTTCATATATATAACGTGTGTATATCTTGCTGAAGAAGTGCTTTTGATGCGTGCAAACATAGCACGTGTGTGTGTAAAAAAGTAGAGAAATACAACTGCCCTTAATACTGGACCAGAGACCGTGATTGGCACGTCAGGTAATGAAACCATTAAATGTGCGGTATTAAGAAGAGACAAGATGCAATTAGCCAAGAAATTACTCTGATCTCAGTGACATTTTCAAAAAATCATAATACAATATACATGGAAAGACGTGATTGACAGCCTAATCCAGTTTTGATGGAACGTAGTCCACACACTGTGAGTAAAGCGCGCGTGTCCAGATAAAGCTCACAGCTGTGAAGCTCTGATATGTCCTCACACTCTTGTCACCCAGCAAATTCCTCAGGTTTAGGAGATGATGAAAGTATTGACCGTTAATGACAGGATCATCTCCCGCCCTGAAATAAAATGTACTAATCCCTTTTGCCAGGTCTATGAATTCCTAATATAAATTATATAAACTCTCGTAATTCATCTCTGTTAGCACAGTTGTGTTTGGAAATTGTACAGCAGTCTTTGCCCTATTTGAAATGCTAGATGAAAGCGAGACATGTTCGTTTAAGCTGCAACGTAGAGTAATTTAACAGAGGGGACAGAATAACTTCTGGATAATGAGAGCTACAGATGTTAAGGGGGGTAAAAGTTTTAAGGTGGCTTGATGGATTTAGGTTTCATCTTTCCAAAAAGTTTAGAAATGTAAATATAAAATTTTTAATTGGGCATGGGTCCCTTAATTTAAAATGGTTAAATAAATGATGTCAAACAATGGTTTGTGGCTAACAGATAATTATATGAAATTAATAATTGTTAATCTGAGACCTTAGAAATTTAAAAAAAAAAATATTAGTGAAGAGGGTGAGCTTCATCAACTTTATAATTTATGAAATTATATGAATGAAACACCACAAGATAAACTCACATAATATTCTATATTAGAGACAATGTGCATAGTAGCTATTGCACACCAACATACAGCAAAAGAGTAAACAAACAGTGCTTCATCTTTCAAAATCTATAGTTATTCTATGGGAGCAAAGCACTTAAAAGTATCGTTGCTGTACTTATAATATAATCTGTTACTTTCCGTTAATTGTATTTTTCAATATTTAGCTTTTATTTTTGACTTTGGACACTAAGCATTACTGTGAGATATGCTTGATATCTCTCTGAGTTACTATTCAAGGAAAAGTACAGGCTAAAAACCTTTTTCTCTGAAATATAACTTGGAGGGGCTGCGGATTTAGCTCAGTGGTTAGAGCGCTTGCCTTGTAAGCATGAGGGCCTGAGTTCGCTCTCCAGCACCAAAATAAGAAAGAAAGAAAGAAAGAAAGAAAGAAAGAAAGAAAGAAAGAAAGAAAGAGAGAAAGAAAGAAAGAAAGAAAAGAAAGAAAGAGAGAAATATAACTTGGAGAAAAAGGAAATACTTGAGTACACAATTAATAACTGAACTCACATTTAAATAAATAGAAAAGATGCTATCATTACTTAAAATATGTCGCTAACTGCTCTTTTGAGAGATCTTCAGAACAACTGAAAAATGATACAAATCTCTCCTCTTCACTCTGTTTATCTGGCTTATCAACTAGACTTCAAATGACTTAGTTCTATTCATCGAAGCTAAAACTATTGTCACTTGCAATAGGTTTACCAACACTAACATTCTTCATAAGAATTTGGACAGCATCATTGTTCCTAATAGCCAAAAAGAAGATGAAACTCTAATGTCTGTCAGCTGGTGAATGGATAAACAGATGTGGTATATCCATACAGTGGAGTACTAGTCAACAATGAGAAGGAAACAACTACTATACTTAAAACGACATGGGTGAATCACAAAAGCATTATGCACAATGAAAAAAACAAAGCACAAAGAACACATATCGTATGATTCTATTTACATGAGATATCTAGAAAAAAGAAATCTATAGTGGCAGAAAGCAAACTGGAGGGTGCCTGGAGCAAGTGGCAGGAACAAAGAATGATTCCAAATGAGTATGAGCTTCCTTTGTAAGGTAATGGAAATGTTTTTAAATTGGATTGTGGTGATGGCTGCACAACTTTGTAAATTTGCTAACATTCATTGAATTGTACATTTAAAATGCCTGAATTTCATGCTATGTAAATTATATCTCAATATAGCTGTTTCTAAAAGAGAAAGAAAAAAAAAACCTTAAATAACATGTCATTTAAAAACAAAAAGAATCTGGCATGAGATGTGAAGCAGATTATAAAGAAGCCCTCACAAGAAACCAGTATCATTAAGTTGTTTGCATGATTAGTGCCTTTGTCACTTTCCTCAACTCTGAGACACACTATCTGACACTGGTAACTGAAATGAGTCCATAGTCGGCTGGCCCCAAGGTGGCAAGGCATGGCAGAAAAGCCAGAGTGGAGGAAAGCTGTGGATGGTATGGTGGCCAAGACGCAGAAAAAATGAAGAGCCAGGAAAGAGATGAGCCCTCCCAGGTAATGCTCCCAACCACCCTCCTCTTCTGACTGGACCTTGCTTCCTAACAGCAAGTCAACCATAATCGCCATCATCCAATCACCTACCAAAAACCCCAACTATGAGTGAGGCTCCTGAAGGACATCTAGATATGAACCATAACAATTAGCATTACAATTAGCATTATTTTAGTTTGAAATTACAGTCCTTACATTTTGGCTAGTTGTCAAGTATATTTCTAAACAGAGAACCGTTTCATTCACTTATGGCTGTCACTGACTTAAAATCAAGTGTCAATTCATGCAAAGAAACTGAGTAATTTTCAAATAAACTAACAGTCAGAAGTCAGATAGTTTCTTTGAGAATGAAAACAAAGACACTCATTTTTCACAAATTATCCATTTTTCTATGAGACTGCAACCAAAATCATTATCACACGCACACTTTTCTTTCATGAAAATTTACTTTCACAAAACTCACCCCTAACTTCAGAGCGAGCAGTATTCCCTATTTTGAGAATCCGAGAGGAAACAGAGCAAGAGAGAACCAATTCTTTCATGTGTGCCTGGAGAGTTATAGTCCAACCACTGTCATTAGATCAAAAGCTAACAACGTACGTAAATTCTCACTACTTGCAGGGATTAAAGATACCCCACAGATATGATGGGTTACATCTGACTCAAGCCCCTCGGACTTCAGCAGGTTTCAGCAATTTTGAAATCTGAGCCAACACACATTTTATGAAGGTATAGGGACAGGGGAAATGATCTATTTTATGTTAGTTACTTGAAATCTTTAAATACGTGCACAATAATATCAGGCTATAAAGTACAAGCAAATAAACTTTTAAAACTCACATATGGGAGTGGGGGCAGATAATAGATTATGCCACTTATGACTCAGTTTTACAAAATACTGTAATTTCTCTGCTCTAAAAGGCTTTAAATTTATTCAAGATGGGTGGAACTGTAGGCGTTCACATGCTCCACAACTTCTTAGTGCTTAGAAGGTACTTGCTCTAGAATCTTGATTTGCATTTGTATGTTTATTATATTGGA
Organism: Hystrix cristata; assembly: GCA_004026905.1. NCBI lineage: Eukaryota > Metazoa > Chordata > Mammalia > Rodentia > Hystricidae > Hystrix > Hystrix cristata. The sequence continues at coordinate 48,091 of PVJO010009434.1, forward strand.
TCTTAAACCCACAGTATTTTCTTGATATTCCAAGCACCAGCGTCTTTTAAAATCACCCCCTAATTATATTCTTATGGCAATTTTTGTTGTAGTTTGAAATAACTTCTATTATTCTGTGGGGCTTTTTTCCTAGAAAAGTATTTTTAAAGCAAAAAAAAAAAAAAAAGATCAGACATCTTCAAGTCGTTAACAACTTCAGATAGCAAAGAAAGGGAGGGGGAACCTCTTAGAGGTTCCAGGATAAGGTAAAAATATAGCCACAAAATAATATTTGAAACTAAAGATACTGTGTAACTCCCAGTAAGCAACCTTGTGAATCTGTCATTCTACCTGTTTATAAAAAGTGATCTTGCCAAAGGGCAACACTGAAACTGTGTGCAAACTCCGTCCCTTTACCTTCCATTTGGGACAAAGTTCCCAGAGATCTTAACAATGAAAAAAGTCTATAGAATTTTTCAAAATTTTCATGTATGGCATTTTTTTCACTTTGGAAAATTACAATTGTGCTTTCTATGTAACTAAGCGTGATTGTCTCTTTATTTGAGGTAACTAAAGATCATTGACCTGAATTGTTTCCAATTGCTTTCTATTACCCACATTTTAAACCAGAAGAGCACGAATCATTTGAATTTAGATTTTTTTCTTAAAATACAATCTTTAAGGTATTTCGTGTTATTTAGAGAAATATAGTAAAACTTAAAAAGATGACTCCAATTTTAAATGGGTCGAAAATAAATATACTTAAAATTGTGAGCTAAATAAAGAAATAGCACAACAATTTGAGGATATTTCCATGGTTTTACTAACTTTTCACTCCTATTTCATTTCTGGGTAATCAGCTACAATTTTTGGCACTGTGTTCTTAAAGCAGAAAACTATCTACCTAGATGAAGAGTCATCACCTCTTCACTGGCCACTTGGATTGCCATTTCTGTTTATATAGGATGACGGGTTAAAGGGACATAAAGAATAAACTGTTTCAGGGCCATTAACATTTCAACTTTAAAAATGAGCATCTCTCTTGTGTGTACCAATTATGAACTGCTGTCGGTTAAGAAGGCAGCACTCTAAGCCAAAACATTACGCATTTACTCTTACTGTCATTAGACTTTAATGATTAACCTGACATTTCTCTTTTAATGTAAGAATTCATTTGCAAAAGATATTTCCCCAAGCCAAGACCAACACCTAAATCTCTTCGTGCCACAGCCAGTACAAACTCTGCCCTTTGCCTTCCATTTGGGACCAAGTTCCCAAATGGGACTCTATAGTATAGCCAAAGTGAAATAAATAAAGCACAGAAAAATCTTTTAAACACACCTTAATTTCTAGAATGATGGGCTGGGATTTTTAACAGAAGATTAACACTTTTCTGTAGACATCAGTGACAAGTACATATGAAATAATCTCCAAAGTGCTAAGCAAAGAAGTACACTACAGGTGCTTCATTCCAAAGAGTTGCATCATGCAAATGCCATTCCTGCAGTCCAGTGGAATATTTAAGGGAAAAAATCCAATATGCAGTTAAACTGCTATTTTGGGAGGAGGGAAGGAAGGAATAAAGAAGTGGGGGAAGAAAGAAGTGAGGGAGAGAAGGAGAAAGGGAGGGAGAGAATGAGGGAAGAAACAGAGAAAAGAAAGAAGGAAAGAAATAAGGAAGGGACATCCCAGTTACCATTAATCACCACTTAAATGAACAAAAGCACACCTTATGTACTTTTTTACATTATTCACGTAAGAGCAAGTTTTCTCACCCTAGTTTTTCTTCAAACTTAGATCCACTCTAAAAAGCCTCATACAATTAAAACAAGCCAAAAGAGTTAAAAATGAATTGAAGTGCTACTTATCATGTAATTAAAGGACAGTAATGAAAAGGCTCCTCCAAGTAGAATTCCTTCTGAATTTTCTGTGCTGGACAATTTTCGTTTTTCTCTTAAAGTAAATGTTAATTTTTTTTCTGTCAAAATCCTAAATAGCTTTCTGACAGGTTTGTTATGGTTAATTAATTACTTTCATTTGCACTAAGTTGTATCCTGGAAGATGGAAAGTGCACGATATTGAGGGCAGCTTTGCAAGGGAGACCTCCGGTAGTCCATGCAGTCTGCCGCCTCATTACAGAACTAGCTATCTGCAGGAAGCCTGACTTTGAAAGGTGCAGCGCATCCCATAACGCCCTCCCCTAACTGAGATGATTGTAGCTTCTTCCGAAAAGTGATGATTAGGAGAGAGACAAGCAAAACGGAATGCTGTATGAATATTTCATGTAAATGAAAGCAGGCACTTAGCGACGTGCATCTTGATTGATGCCAGAGTGCCTGGAAACATCTCGACATTGAAGGGTTCTGACTCTCCTTCCCTCCACGGCTCTTCGAGAGCTGCAGTTAATAGAGGAACAGAACCGTATTTAGCTGAAGGGCTCTTTATTACCAGCTGATATTAAATAAGACCACAGGCCTCAGGTTAGCATAAGTGAATTCTAGACAAAAGGGACTTCAGAGGGAACCCTAAATAAGATAGGACAGTTACTTTTCATTTGGTTTTTTATTTGTTTCCTTCACCGGAGCATAATTGTTTGTTTCACTTTTAACCCCTTTCAAGAGAAGGCCAGAGGACTCAAACTGCCCTGAAGAAAGAGATCCAATAAAGGAGAGTGGGATGGAGTAAAAAGAGATGCATACGATCTTCAAGCCATTTCGTGTAATAACGGTAGGAGTAAATAAGAGGCGAGTGCTCAGCATGGGAGTTTTTAGAATGTGAGTATCTTCGAGATAAGTAGAATTTTTCTAAATGTATGCAATAAACTGCCAGTCCTTTACCTTCCCTTGATATATGCAAGAAGTTTCATCACCCTAACAAGTAAGGAGATCACTTAAGAAATTCAAACAGAATTATTTTAAAATGCAAATCACACTGGGTGAATCAGGCTTTATCATCAGGGAGAGGAAGACAACAGCAATAGGTTCGTTGACACCACTATAACCCCTTTTCCTAAAGTTAGAGACTGAGGTCATTCCTCCAGAAATGCCCAGGTCACTCCCCTTGGCCTAAGTCAGGATTGCAGCCTCCATGAGCTCTTCAGAAACCATCTGTGGCTGAAGCATAAGGGGTCCACGAGCTGTGCTCACCAGCAAACTTTCCGTCTGTGCTCAACCTGGACAGAGTCTGAAGAGAACCACTGACCGTACCCCAGCTACCTGCAGCTCCCAGCATCAGACGGATGCTTCTCTTCTGCAGAGTCGCCAAACAATAGAAAGGAATAGAAGAAAGAAAGTGCAGGGAAGTTTCTTAGGCAGTTCTCTTAAAAATTCCAGCTGTGTTTCATACCATAATGGGCCACACAAAACCCAACCATCTGTTTTGCCAGTGTCCTTTCTCTTCTGATTCCACTGGGGTTCTTGAGCTCCTTTAAGGGCAGAGTTGGTATTTCACACAAGAATAAAATAAAACTCATGGACTCAAGAACAGAGAATTCCATTTCCTCTTAAGTCTGCTAAGATCTGCATCACTGAATCACAGAACTGGAAAAGACTTTGTGAAATCACTCAGTCCAGTCTCCTGGTCAAATTAAGCAAAGAAGGAAACTCGCTAAAACCACATACTTAAGTTAGCAAAAAATGGTACTGGGTTTTAGATCTCACGATTCTTAATTTTTTAAATTTATGTTTACAAAATTATATCGTTAATACTCTATTTTAATTTATATGGTTTCTTTCCTTTAAATGTTCGATTTTTACCTGGTAAGAATTTATCTTCTGTCTTTCAGTATCCTGCACCATTTTTAACACTTGTTTAAAACATCAATTAAGGGATTGAGGATTTAGCTCAATGGTAGAGTGCTTGCCTAGCAAGTCTAAGGCCCTGAATTCCATCCCCAGGAACACCCCCCAACACCGGAAAAAAAAAAATCAATTCTTAGGTAGGTATTTTGTGAAAGAATAATACTATGTCACACAATTCGTGCAAGTTTGCAATGCCCTTTTACATTGATTATCTAATTCAGCCTATTTAGAAGCCTTAGGAGCAGATATTTCCTGTACTTTAGCAAGGAAGAAACTGAGCCTCTCCTTAAGTGTAAAGTAAACTGAGGTTGAGTACCTTGCCTTCATTTTAGATTTGGTAAGTGATAGAGCAGTTTCCTACCTACATTGCCAGGCTCCGTGGTCGTTGCTTATTGTCCCACATTCTTTTGTTTAGTAAATATTTATTATAAACCTACTGTGTGTCAAGCTTCCAATTCAACCCTTAGATCGTGTATTACCATTTAAAGAGTGGTTCACATTTTTCTTCACTGAGACATAATTTTCCCATATTTGTCCAACCAAGTTGTGTCTGATAGCCAGTCAGAGATGGTGTATAAGAGCTGACCTTATGTTTGCTTCATTTTTATCAACTTTGCAACCTCTGTTTTTCATAGATACCCCATCTGGTACACATATGGCTTCTAAGTGAGGTCCGTACGCAAAGCTCAAGATACAAGGATTCATTGACTTTTCAAATGGCATTAGTACTGTAAGGCAGAACAAAGAAATCCTGCAGACCTGCTGGCTTTTGGTGAGTTACAAAGCCTGACAGTAAAACGTGCAGCACTCAGGGCCACAGGAAGCAGCATGAAAAAGTGACACGCAGCGTTTGGAAAATGACAAGTTGTGCATCTTGGAAGCCATTGTTATTATTAAAATTAAACAGAGATTTAATCTAGCATTCGGTGGGCAGCTAGGCAGCTGACTTTAATAACTGTAAACTGAGGCTTACAGTGTACCTCACTCAACACAATGCTTTAATTAAGTTTTGATGCAGCCAATGATGACAGCAGTGGTACACAGGGAGGGTGTGAGCCGCAGGCCTCTCTCTGCTTGCTGGAGCGCGGTCCCTAGGAAACAGGCAGGAGCAGCAGCCGTTGATGCCACCATTAGATATTTATGAAAGAGATGCTCTGAATTTTATCATAGTGGTATAGATCAATTTTCAGGACAGAGTCCTTAACAGTGTATTCGGAGGCTAGGTACAAAACCAATTTTATCTGCTTCAGTGATGTGTGAACTGTATGAGGAAAGACATCTCCCAACTCTCTGATAGCTTATCTTCCCTGGTGACCATTTATGCATGCTCTTGTAAATATACATATTTTACAAGGGAAGGGAGGGGGAGAGGATGCTCTTTAAACTCTCCTTTGAGATGACCTTGAAGTAGGAGCATTTGAATCTTCCAGGAAATTAGCAGCCAAGTCTATTTCAGTAATGACGGGTGGCTGGGAAGTGCCACTCAGAGAATGGGCAATATTCAGGGTAGCAGCTCTTGACCAGAAAGTCTCTTAGCACTGAGGCCATTTCTTAAGGGAGGCAGAGAAAAGCAGAGTTGCGGGGCTCTGAAGTCAAGTCCTGCCCCCCACACGAGGGAGCTTAACCAGTGCAGAGCCTATGACAAAGAAAGTAACAACAAAAGAGATGTGGCTGTGATTTTCTCAGGCATGTAAGTCTAATGAACGTCAAGACAGAAAAGAAAAGCTTTTGCAAGCAAACGTACAGGTGAGCAGTTTTTCTCACACACAGGCAGGACGGCAGGGCAACAGCAAAAAGAGGAGTCTTTGCTTCATGTTATTTATAACAAGACTACAGAGTCCATATGTAAGCCAGACTGATGGAAATATGTTTTCCTTCTTTTCTGCTTCCAGACTGTCTGGATATAGGATGCCACTTTAAATCTTACACACTTTCTTTTTTCAGTTACTTCCCCTTCCTCCCAGTTTTGGATGCAACATCTGAAGAGTGATCCCTCTTGCAAACCCAACAGTGGAACTCAAATATCTGGTGAAAAGATTTCATATGCATCGCCACATACCCACAAATAAGCACCTCTTTCCTCCCTACGGCAGAGGCAGGCTATGTTTTCTGTTAAGGGACAGATGATAAGTAGCTGACACCTCCAGGGCCCTACGGTCTTGGTTGTAACTACTCAACTCTATCATCATAACACGAAAGTGACCATAGCTGATATACCAAAAATTAATGTTCCTGTGTTTCGATAAAACTTTATGGACTCTGAAATCTGAATTTCATATAATTTCCATATTTCACAAAATGTTATTATTTGGGGGGTTTCTTACAACCACTTAAAAATGGTTGACTACTGTTCTTGGTTTGCAGGCCGTACAAAAAGAGATAACAGAAACAATATAGCCTGTGGACTATCATTTGCCAATCTGTGGCCTAGAGAAAGATACAATATTGGAATTATACATACTACTATACTTAATCTATTAAAGATATTTTGTACAGGTGTTTTTCTAAAGTGCGCACATTATTTTCTAGTTAAACCTAATTTAACTTTTACATACTTTAAGAGGCAAACAATAGGCAGAGTATCCAGACTGTCTTATGGTAAATTGCTGCTATGTGAGAACCTAGATACAATGATAATCAAGGGGAGATAGCCAAGGAGAAAATGAAGATTTTTTAATGTATTGGATCCACTAAAATACATCATCCTACATAGCTCTAGGTATGTGCTGCATTCATCACCATTGGGTGGTGTAGCTCACTCTTTATTTATCTTAACGATCACATACAACTTCCCTTTATACCCAGTTATTTATGCATTTCAGTCAAAATAAATGTTAACAAGAAACTGTGACCTTGTTATTTCTCTCATCTGAAGATGTTGGAGTTAATCGCGTTTGGTGTAATTGTTCAAGAGGTTACAGACAGATTGGAAAAGGTGGCTCTTGTTACTTTTCAATCCCACATCAGAAGCAATAGGGAATTTGGGTGTCAGAGAGACTTGAGCTTGAATATTGATACCTTTCACCAACCTACCTCCATAAGCTCCAAAGCGCTATAAGTTAGCAATTGTAGTCCTTAATGTATGGGATTTCTGTGGGCTCACAGAGGACAACACACTAACGCCTTGTTTTTGTTAGATGTACAATGAGTCTGTGTTTGTTAGCTTTTCCAAGGGACCCACAGGAAAAAAAAAAAAGACAAAACCATTGTAAATAGCTGTTTTTCAAGTCTATGGAACCCACAATGTTACATACACTTCTACAAGTTTTTGAGACGACGTTTATTCTCATTCATTCTTGTGTAGTTCATAACTAAGAAACACTGGATAATAACTTTACTTCTTTAAGCCAGATTTGCTCCATCAAATTCCTGGAATTAATGAAAAGGGGGAGGGGATCTTTCCAAAAGCAATATACACTCTATTTCCTGAGCTCTGTTTGATAGTGTCAATTCTAAGACAAATAACCTGTTCACAAGCAGGTCACAGTATGGAGTCAATGGTAATGGCATTTCAGCTACATAGAGAGCCAATAAATTGTGATTTGTGAACTGACCAATTCAAATAATGAATAACCTCCATGCTGCCCAGTAATTTGAACCATTCCCTGATATGGTAGATTTTTTTCAGATGAATAGTGACTGGAAGTGGTCTTTCCAATTCTACAATTTGAATGTTTGTGTTCCTCCAAAATTCATATATTGAAATTTTAATCCCCAAGGTAAGAGTATTAGGAGGCTAAGCCTGTGAGAGGTGATTAGGTCACAAGAAAGGAGCCCTCATGAATAGGATTAGTGCCCTCGCACAAGAGTACTGGGAGAGATTTCTTACCTCTTCTACCATGGAGCCACAGGTAGAGGGTGCTATCTGAGAACTAAGAAGCGGTCCCTCACTGCACCCTGAACTTGCTAGCACTTGGACTTCTGAGCCTTGAGAACTGTGAGAAATAAATTTTGGTTGTTGATAAGCCATCCAGACTATGGTAGTTTGTTATAGCAGCCTCAGCAGACTAAGACCCATCCCTTGCCTCAGTCTACTTTTGTTACTTTGCCCAGATCCTGTTCTCTGCCCTGAAACATGAAACTCAGCAAGTTGCAATCCCTAGCCACACTGCCTGCCAATCCTGCAGGGACAAAGGCATGCTGCACTTCAGCTGGGTCAGCATCTACAAGGGCTGCCCAATATTTCTGCCTGCAGGAATAAGGAAGACGTCACCGAAGAGGTGCTCTTTGATCTCAGCTTTGAAAGCTGAGTATGAGTCTGCCAAAAATGCGAGCGGCCCACACAGAGCAAAAGAAAAGACCAGGCAAAGAACTCTTCCACCGTGAAAAGTGCCTGGACACCTGTTAGGCCGAGTGAGCACGCTGTCCTGCTTGCCACTGCTGTACCTCACTAAGTCCTCCAAAACAGCACTGTTTCTTGTCTCCCCACTCACCTGGAGTACACATTCCCCAAAGCCAGTTGGTATGTAATGCACATGTCGGGGATAATCAAGCTAACCAAGCTACTTTGGGTGAATGAAAAATAAGAGAATGACGTATTTTTCCAAAACATTATTAGAGAAAGAGAGACAGGTAATTTATCACCTATAAAGTTAATGTATACTTCCAAGCCTTGTCATAGGAATTAGAAAAAATGGGGAAGGGACAATAAATAATGAGTTAACATTAGTTTGTGAATGAAGCTATGAGAAATATTATGCAAAAAGAAGTGAGACTTTTCAAACATCAAAACTGCACGAAAGTAAATAAAGCTGCGAGAATTGGAAAGGGAGGTAGATCTTTTGCAAATGGGAAGGGGGCCAAGAGATGAAGGGAGAGGGGAGATAGGAGAGGGGAAAAGAACATAAAAAGAATTAAGATGCCTTATGTGCATGTACCACTTTCCCACGATGAATGCAATCATTATGTACTGCAAACCTGTACTAATAAAAGTAAGTATTTTTAAGAGAGAAAAAGAAACTCAAGAAGGGAATCTGGAATTTTGTTCAGCTTTGAGCACTGGAAAGGCCCCTCTAGTGAGCCCTGTCCCATCATCAGGAAGCAGCCTGCGGCCGCAATGCAAGTGTGAACCCGTTTAACCAAGTTGTCCAGCTTTCTGCTTCCCGGGCCTGTGTGTCCAGCCCTCAGGATTTGGCTTCCACTCAGTGCTCCAAGCCCCTGAATGGGATTAGAGCACCACATTACTGCTTGCTTAGCTAAAAGCTTCACTTCTTCCATGGAACTTTCTGAAGGGAGAATGTGTCTCTAGAAACCCCAGTTATACACAGACCGTGGTCCTGCGCCTTCCTGTCCAGATCACCCAGAAGAGCATCTCTCTCTTCCTTCTCTTTCTGGAGTCCTCCTATTTCACTGAGCCAAATACTTTGCCTTGCCTTGCCCACATCAGCCAGCCAGGATTGAAATAGTGTTCGCCAGACCCCTGCAGCCCGTGATATTTGCACTCCTGACTCCTCACTGTACTTTGAACAATCCTGCCACAGATAAGGGACCAGAGACCATACTCCTCATTCTCCATTTCCAGCTCTGAGCTTAGGGAACCTTCCCACACCCAACCCGGAGGTGAGCTTCTCAGTGGAGCCAGCTCTTGACACAGTGCTTGCAATCAAGTCACTTTCCATCAAAGATCTGTTAAAAACACTGAATATCTGAGAATGTTTCTTTAAAAAAATAGTGGTGTGGCAGTTTCTGCTAATGCAATTGTGTCTTAAACCCCTGTACGCTGGCAAATGGTGAGTGTTGCCTCAAAACCAAAATTCAGGTTTCAGAATCTATTTAATTGTTAGCTTCACAGTACAAACCTAAACATTTATACCCTGTCCAGCTCAGTGATACATAGATTGGGCGAGAGAACAAAGTTCCTGCTAATTTCACTCATGGTTCTGAGGTGCATTCTCTTACAACCTAATATTCCATGTCCATTCCCCTAGCCTTGAACAAAGTCTCTAAGGCAAACAGATGAACAGAAAGTACATGAAAGAAAAACACTTACTCTAGAATCATCTTCCCCTTGAAGAGAAAATCAGCTTAAATACAAAGATGTTTTCAGTATCCCAGAGTGAAAATTTTGAACCATGGAGTTTTTCCTTTCTATAGCATAATTTACATTCAGTAACCTAAAAGTTGCTTTCATTTCTAAAAATTAATGCCCAAACTCAGCCAACCTTTTAGCAATATTTAGTAATTATTCTCATTTGAGAAATCAAAATACATCTAATTAAAATTTTAAGAGTCTTACTAACCGTAGGAGCTGAGATTTTAAAGAAAACCTTTAATGTTTTTACATTGTCATTTACTTTCATTCCCAAATTTCTGTCTTCACCAGTTAGACAATTAACCAGTATTCAAGTTTGTGAAATACTGAGAAGCATGAAATTTACATAAATAAAATAAATTAACACAGTTAAACAATACAATATCGCCTCCTGACATCTCCATTTTCAGATGTCATCAACAAATAATCAAGATACCAAGTCGGGGGAAGCATTGTTCCTTAATAATTGCTTAGATTATCATAGATTCACTAATCATTACAATATTATACAGAAATTTGTTTTTAATCCAGTGAACATATTGCTAATGACTGAAACATCTAACAGCATCATCTTTTCTAACAGCAGCAAAATGCCAGGGAATTGATTTTAATTAGGTTTTAGAAAAAGAATTATGTGGAATTCAAATATGTCATTCAATTTATATGTCAAGGAGACTCAGAAAGGATTATGTAGTTAGCTGGACTTTGGGATAGAGGGAGATCTGTGTTTGAAATTCTGCAATTCATTTTGAAAACTCTCCTGTACACACTGCAGCCAAGTATCTTAACATCACTCCACTTTTTCCAACAGGTTTTCTTTTCAGGCTCTTCTTGCATAATAATAAGAACCACCAAGGCAGATCATTGGGATGTCTCAATATGAAAAAAAAAAAAATTACCACTTTCCCAAATCTTTTTGTTATATAGTCATAGGGGGTTGAGGCTTTAATTTAATAAGACACTGCAAAAATTTGAAGTGAGGACTTATTTAATGAGAGTTAAAATAAACAAGTCTCCCAAGCAGGATTAGAAAGGAAGAAAGAACAGAAAGGAAGCCAGAGAAATGCTATTAAAAATGAACCACTTTTGAGATAGCAAGGAGGAGATATGTTTTTATCCTTTAAAATTCTACTAATATACATGCTTAATTGCTTTAGATAATTTTTCAGGAGATACTAACAGTAGTGCTTCTTGTGTGCCGTGACCATCTTTGTTATATTGGGACCTGTGAGGATGGTACTCAATGAATGAAATCCATAGATATTTTGAAGGAAAATGTCCTAAATCAATGTTCCACCAAAGAATGAGTGCAACATGTTGCAAATTTTTTTAATATTCTTTTGAAAAATAATTCCAATTTTATAAATGATACATCCCACTGAAAACAAAATGAAAAAAACAACAAATAATCTTTAAACAAATTATACCAAAGGAGGAGATTTGAGCTTTTAAATTCCCTTCAACCTTTGAAGACAACCAGTATCTTGGTTGAAACTCTTAGGAATTCTCTATGCCTTGTGAATGAATACCTTTTCAACTATTGTAAGTTTGATGTACACTACAAGCTCTTAAAAATTAATGTCCAGAGTTGACATTTCCATAGACTATTAAATTTGTCATTTATTCCTTATTTCATTCACACATGTATGTACCCACCCATGAACCTACTCATTCCTTTAAGATTTGTTAAACACTTACTATCCTCTCTCCTCTGTTCCTCAGTAGACGAGCTCTTTCCTGACATTACTCAATGCCAGAATATCCATGCAAGAATCTTGCAACAGGGTAAACATAAAAACACTGGGAATCCAAAGCTCTAGAAAATGAGTGCCATGTGGTGATAAAAGAATAATGAGTATCAGTGCCAGCCACTCTCTTCCAAACTGTAGCTCACACAGATTAACAAAAAGTCTAAATACAACAGGCTTCTGATCCCAAATTCACTTTAAGCCAACTCACATAATGCAAAGTGTTTGAAATTGCGTCATGATGAGGGACTGACAGAGGTAGGTACAAGTGATGTGAGGAAAGGAGTGTGGGAGATGGGAAAGGGCATTGAACTTGTGGAAAGTTGCATAGAAACTGTTCATGAACAAGTTCAAGTTGTTGTTATTTTTGGTTTTGTTTTTGGCAGTACTGTAGGTTGAATACAGAGTCTTGCTAGCTCACCCAGGTAGGATTTGAACTTGCGATCCTCTGCCTCGGTCTCCCAGAGTGCTGGGATTACAGGTGTGCACCACTACAACCAGCTCTGAGCAAGTCCTTGAAAAGACGAATACAAGTCTACAAGCGAGACAAGAAGAAGTTATCCTGGTTAGTGAACTAGCAAGAGAAAAGGTTCAGAGAGACTACAGACATTTCTGTACAAGTTCTAGTTAAGGTTAAGGTCAGAGGGCGACAGGAACCAGACTGAGGGATGCACTGCCAATCTTGCTAAATAACATGAATTTTACCTTGTAAGTCAGTCTTTTTGGTTTCAGAATGCCTTTCTACTCTTAAAAATTATTGAAAACTCCAAAAAGCTTCTGACTACATGGGTTATATTTACAGTAGTACCTCAGTTCTTGAATTTAATTCCACAATTCTGGCATGTTCACGCAGAAAAGGTGGCCGTGATCACGTTCATCACCCGATGCAGAATTCACAAACAAAAACAAAATTTTGCCAAATATTTCTGTTTGTGAAGCAAATTGCTCACAAACAAAAGCATTCATGAACTGAGGTACCACTGTATTTCTATTTTATAAATAAAGCTGAAATATTAAAATATGTATTTATTAATTCATTTTAAATGATAATAAAAGCATTACACGACAACATAAATATGTGATGGAAAAATAACTATCTTTTCCCCAAAGAAAATTAGTAGGAAAATCTTCATTCTCTATTTTTGTAAATATCACTGATGTCCAGCTCAGTTAAAAATAAATAGAAGCATTCTCTGTTTCTATATTCCATCTGTTGAGATGTCAGGAAGACACTGAAAAAAATCCTCTAAATACATTCATGAGAGAATGTGAGTGAACAACATTGACACAGTTAGCAGTTTCAGACCCCTTGACGTCTCAAGGACTTCAGGAAATATTCAAGCTGCTCTCAGAAATACTAACACTAGGACAGTCTGGGGGTCAGCTCATGTTTTAACAAGGACCTTAACTGACCACATCCGCGTTTCGAGCACTGCCATTTCAGTTGACGTGGCTATAAAGAATATAAAGTAAAAGACTTCTGAAGAACATACCAACTTTCAAAGAAAATTGTCGTGTGCCTTAAGCATTGGCTTTTCACTATGTAGGTTTTACTTTTAAGCAGCATCAGGACAACATGGACTTCCTCAAATATGTTCGACATTTTCTTGGTCTTACAATGGGAATGATAATAAAAATGGTTACAGATAATCTTATTTCAACTAACTAAAAATACAAACAAATACAGAAACACCCAGAAAAATATAACCTAAAACTTACACAAAATGAAACAGAAATCCTGAGTAGTCTAATAAGCATAACTGTGTTTATCTTCCAAGCACTCATAGAGTCAATTATTTATGCCTTTTGTCCACTTGATGGATCAAGGGTTCACTCTACTTGAACTATGCCAATTCCTTTTCCAAAGTTAATAATATAAATCACCATGTTGTATATTTCTTAAGTGATTGAATCAAAATAATTTTCCTGCAAATAAAATTTGCAGCCCAAATAACTTCACCATTGAGATGTACTGTACTAAATATTCAAGGAAAAAATTAATTGTAAATGTATAAACATTATTTCAGAAAATAATAAAAGAAGAACCACCTTCTGACTCAACAAACTAGCATAATGTTGATACCAGAATTTGACAAAAACATACAAGAAAAAAAAAAATTGAAGACACCTAAATCATGAATGCAGATTAAAAATTCCAAAAAAAAAAAAAAAATAAATAAAAGCTAACTGATCATAGCAATATACAAAAAGGATGCTACATAAGACTAAACTAAGGAATGTAAGATATCTTTCATATTAGAAAATCGTCAATGTAATTTATCACATTAACAAATTCAGGAAGAAAAATTGCAATAGATACAGAAAAAGCATTTGATAAAATTGAACATCTTTTCTTTGTAACATTGGTCTGGAAGTCCTACCAAGTATATAAAGGGGAGGAGGTTGTTAATAGTAAAAGACATAATTTTATAACTCAAAAAATTAGGCATATGCAATTAGAGTTTAACAAATTGTCAGGATATAAGGGCAATATTTAAAAATCAACTATATTTCTATGTACCAGAAATAATATAAAATCGAGCCAGGCACTGTGGCACGCACCTCTAATCCCAGCACTCAGGAGGCTGAGGCAGAAAGACTGCCACGGGTTCAAGGTCAAGCTATGCTCTGTAGTGAGTTCAAGGCCAGCTTGAACTACATAGTGAAAAACTGTCTTAAAAAAAGAAAGAATATAAAATAAAATTTAAAATACCATGTAAAATGATATCAAAAATATAAGGAATAAATGCAACAAAAAAAGTCTTCTAGGAGCATCTTTAGGAAAGGGGAATATAATAAAGTACATTGAGATATGTTTAAAAAGATCTAAATAGATGGAGAGATATTGGATAGTCGTGTATTCAAAGACTGAGAATGTTGCAAATATTTCAATTCTTCAAAACTAATAAGTTGAAAGCAATCCCAATCAAAATCCCTCTTGTGGAATGTTAAAAAGTTGATTATAATATTTATATGGAAATTTACAGAGAATAGAATAATCAAAATCCTCTGGAAGACATACACAATGTGGGAAGAAAAGTTCCATGACATATGAAAAGATATATTAAAATGTATAGCAATTAATATACTGTTAACTCTAAAATGAACAAATTGCTCAAATGAAAACCAAAAGGCATTCCTATAAATGGAGACAATTTATAGCATAAACGTTATTTCATAGATTTGGTAAATAACTTTTTTTAAAAAACTAAATGTTGTGGTACATGTTTAAATACCACATTGTTTCTCTGGTGTGAGAAACTGAAAGTGTAAATAAAGACTAAGATGTATTATATTTGGGAAAGGGAAGAAAATGTCCAAATGGGAAAGGGAACAAGGTAGGAGGGGAACAGAAGGACAAGAGAAATAAGAAATGGAAAGAAAGGATGGAAACAAAGCTTTTGTAAATAGGGAGGGAGGAGGGGGTGAGGGGAGGGGAATGGGAAAAAAAGAAGCAACAAGATATATCATGTACAGGTACAAATTCCCTATGATGAATGTTATCACTATGTACATCTAAAATGTACTATTAAAATAAAATTTTTTTAAAAGTAAATGTTGTGGTAATATAGGATATCCATTCATGAATTTGCAGCTCGGGAAACCAATCTTAAGTACAAATAATAAAACTTTTAGAAGCTAAAAAAGTGAATGTGTTCATATCTTTAGATTTTAGAAATGATTTTTCAAATGAGGCACCAACAGGTAATAATCTGAATGAAAAATATCAATATACTTAATTACATTAAAGTTTCAATATTTTATTCATGAAAAGATATCATAAAAAGTTAAAGACATTTTTTCCTTCTATTCTCTTTTTTTTTGTCCCTCCCTTCCTTCCACCCCCTTCTGTCTTCCCCTTCCCATTTAAACAAAGCTTCTGTAAACAAAGAGGAGGAGAGAAGTTGAAGGGAGGGGAGAAGAATGGGGAAAAAAGAACAAACAAGATATATCATGTACAAGTACAAATTCCCTCTGATAAATGTTATCATATGTATATCTAAAATGTACCACTAAAATAAAATAAAATTTAAAATAAGTTAAAGACTATATAGAGATTAGGAAAAGTTATTTTTAAGACATCTACCTCAAAGATTAATGTCTAGAATATATGAAGGATTTCTGCAAATAAATAACAGATAACTCAACAGAAGAGTAGAAAAAAATCTGAATGGATTTCAGAAAAGAAGAAATCCAAATAACCAATAAGCATATGAGTATGTCTTTTGCACAATGACAGATCCTCTTGGCATCTGGCCACTTGGTCCAGCCCCAGCCATTGCCAAGTCTACCACCTCTAAAGGGACCCCTCCAACTTCATGCAGAGACAACCCAGAAGGACCTAAAATCAAACTCATGCCCAAGAAGCTTTCACCTCCTTCCCCAGGGCCTTCTTGTTTGAAAGTTAGAAATTTTAGCACTCAAACACATACACTTTTGAACTGTACAGGGATTGATGTCCTGTGGAATGAATCTTCGACCAAGTGGAAGCAGGAGCCAATGAGTGAATTCTTCTCATCATTTCCTGACCTGCTTCTCTCTCAACAGTATCAAACTGAAGATTTTCATGAGAAAAAATCTTTTACAGAGTTTCTCAGAAGGTAGTACCACAAGATAAAAAAATAATTTGTACTTGATAATAGAGGTGGCCTTTTACTGAAGTAACAACTCTCCTTAAACTATCCTTACTCTCCAAATAAACACAATAATAAATGAATAAGTATACATGATACAACATCTTGTGTATAACTGGAAACACAATAACTTCCCCAAAGTATCAACAATTCCAGCATTTTTTCGGAAGTCCAACTCTAGTCTCTTCTGAGACACAGGCAAACTCTTAGCTGTGAACCTCTATTTAAAAAATAAAAATAAAAAAACAAAGGACTGGGGATGTAGCTCAGTGCTGGAACTCTTGCCTAGCATGCAAGAGACTCTGGTTTCAATCCCCAGCACTGCAAGAAAAAAAAAAATTTCAGTAATATTAAAAGTCAAAAACAAGTTACATAATCCCAAGTACAATGGTTCAGGATAAGCATTTCCATTCTAAAATGGAGGAATAGATGGTGTTACGGTTTGTGTCTAGATGTCCCCCCAAAGCCTCATGCAGTCGTAGGTGGAGATTTTTCAGGGGTAGCTGAATCTAGAGTGTGTGATGCTGGGATTAAGGGCATGTGACTACTAAATCAATCCATTAATTGGTTTGCCACCACCCTAATCCTGGCAGCTGGGATAAGATATAAGGAACAGAAAGAGGCTTGTAGGCCCCTTTGCTTACCTTGCTGCCTTCTGCCTGTCTGCCATGCCACCCTGCCTTGGATCCAACTGATCACAGACTGAAACCTCTACAAACTGTGAGTTAAATAAATCTTTCCCCTTTCAACTTCGGGTGTCAAGTATTTTGTCTCAGCCATGAGAAAAAAATAAGACAGAGGAAGAGAAAAAAATTGAACTAAAGAAAGATTGAACCCTGCAGAGAAAACGTTAAGTCCTGTAGCTCAGGATCTGGTATCTGCAGTGTTAAAATGTGAACTCCAAAGAACTTGGGGAGCCCCACTCCTAACACTTTCTCAGTTGTAGCCCACACGGTCTTTCTGTTTGGCTGGCTACATTCACAGCCTGCAGATTTTCTCAGCAGAAGTTCCATGTTCCTAGCATCTCTGACTTCTAGGTACGTCCACTTCCTTCTCTGCACCTTTGATTTCATACCTCTAACTTCATGAACTGCCCTCTGAGTTTCCTTGTTTAGCCTCTCAGGCCTTCCTTTGAAATCTGGGTAGAAGCTTTCCTGACCCCACAATTCTTGCATTCTGCATGCCAGCAAAACCAGCATCACTTGGATGACACTGTGGTCTGCTGTCAATGGGAGCAGTAGCCAAGGCCCCGTGGATCATGGTTGCAATGAGCTCTGAATGCCTGTATAGCTAAGCATGGTGCTATTAATCCCAGTAAACCAATTCCCTAGGTGGATCTTTTAGAATAAGAGTCATGGGGACTCTCTTCTCAAATGAAAGGATTATGCTTTTACCCCTTTGAGCCTGCAATCGGTAGAGTCTTGCCAATTCTTGACATTTTCTCAATACATTTTTTTGTCTTGTTCCATCTCCAGCACCTACCAAAAAATTTAAAAATTAAAAATAGAAAAATTCTACAAGGAAGGAAATAAGAAAGGAAGAAAGGAATTTTAAAAAAATTTAAAAAAGCAGTTCCAAAGACTTGTAAATCACATGGTTGGCAACAACCCCACTTCTCCAGTACCAATTTGCTATTTTAGCTTTCTCACCACTGAAACACAATACCCAACTATGCACAATTTAATAGGAAGAGAGGCTTGATTTGATCATAAGTTTCAGCACATGATTGCTGCTCCAAGGCAGAGACATTATGAGAGAAGGGTATAATGAAACAAAACTGCTTAGTTCGTGGTAAAGCAGAGCAGGGGAAGATTGCTAGAGTAGAAGGGTTGAGGGCCTAGACACAGTACCAAGTCTACATCTCTACAACTAACCCACCCGTAACTCCAAGTGTGTTTCATCAATCCTAGGGCAGATCCCAAAGCCAATCAAATGGAGACTCCACCCTAACCTGCACATTATTTTAAAATACACCCTTGAGTTAGCCATTTCTCCTCTTCTGGCTCCCTCTCCTAACCCTTCAAGGGTACTTCCTTGGACTACCTCCCTTCTAAAGCAATAAGCTATAAACCTTTTCCACAAGTTCTGCTTTCTGAGGGACTCAAACTAAGGTCACACTAAAAGCTACTCAATCTCATTTGTAAACACTGAGCCACCACACTGAGATACTAATACATAGCTACCAGGTGGGTAAAATTTAATAATTCTGACAATGCCAACTATTAGTAAAAGTATGGAAAAATGGAAACTCTTACACTGTTAGAAGGACTACAAATTGGTACAACTACTTTGGGATACAATTGGCTTTATCCACTAAAGATGAATATATGCACATCTTAAAACTGAACAATTTAAAGTCTGGTAGTACTATACTCTAGAAAAACAGCACATTGCCAGGAAGCTCACCAAACTCAAGCTCCAGGGTCTCTCGCTGGTATGGATCTCTGCTAAGACCTTGGACTAAATTTTATACTCATGATTGTGTGTGCATGCACACATACAGGTGCTTTAAAGAAAGCTGACTAAATTATATAGACTTTAATTAGCAATAATTGCACCTGGGATAAACCTCATTGACTATGATACTGCCACTGTGCAAAGCTAAATTATATAGACTTTAGACTCCAAAAATTCTACATCCTGCTTTGCATAGATAAAATTGTTCAAGATACAACTATAGGAAGCAACATGGTTCTTCCAATAGCTCCAAAACTGGAAACAACCTAAACAATCATCAATTGTTGAACAGAATATAGGTCAGAGAACCTTTAATGGGAAACGGTGTTTAATATAGGAATTTGACCATACACAGTCATGAGCTGAGCCTGGAAAAAAAAATCCAAAAGAAGATTTTCAAAACTACACAAGTCACTAGCCAGGTAATCATAAAAGCCAAACTGGAGTGGAAGGAGGAAGAGAAAGAGAGAAAGTTCACCAGGAGGTCCATGAGGAGCCATTACTCCTGCATAGTTACCATGACTCTGGGTCCACAGCCAGAGGCGTGCTGGTGAGAAGGACCAATGGTCATGACCTTCTTGGGATAGCACAATCAACACAAATCGATCGACTGTGAGATCTCGCAGTCGTGTGTGTGTGTGTGTGTGTGTGTGTGTATACACACACACAATAGAATTTCATATAGTACTGTACTAATTATGAAAAAGTCCCCCTACATATAAACATGAATAAATCTTACACACTTATGCTAAAGAAAAAGCCAGGACCAAAAACAAGCTTCATTAAAACAAAAATTCACAATGTATGTTTCCTTTTATGTAAGATTCAAAAGAGACTAAACTAACCACATTCTATAGATGATATATGAGTAGTAAACTAAAGAGAGAAGCAAGGAACCAATTTCCATGAAAATCAGGAGAGCAATTTCTTCTAGAGGAAGGAAGAAGTGGTGATTTAGAAAGAATTCTGGAAAGCGGCATTGCTTAACTTTTTTTTTTTTAATTTTTTATTTTTACCAAGAACATGTAATGGTACATAATGATCATAATCAACATGGTTATTTTGTACCTGTACATGATACATCTTGGTTTCCCCCCTCTTCCCTCCCTTCCCCTCCCCTCTCTTCCATTCACCCACCCCTCCCTATTTGCAACAAGTGTAGTTACACTTTACCATTTTTTCCCTTTCATCTTACTTTTCTTTTAACCTTCTTCTTTATCCCCCTTTTCCCTATCTAGTTCTCCTCTCTTTTGAATACTCTCTCTCTTTTTTTTAAACTTAATATCTATTCTACCCCTTTGTCCTTATTTACACTTATGGTTACTCATATCAAAGAAACAATTCGATGTGTACTAATAAGTGTCTGATTTATTTCACTTAATAGTATGTTCTCAAGGAACATCCATTTACATACAAATGACTCTAGTTTATCCTTTTTTATGGCGGTGTAGTACTCCACTGTGTAGAAAAACCACATCTTCTTTAGCCATTCATCGGTTGTTGGGCATTTAGGTTGTTTCCAAGACTTAGCTATTACAAATTGTGCTGCTATGAACATGGTTGTGCATATATCACTGTGATATGATGATTTTAATTCTTCTGGGAAGATACTCAGCAGAGGAATAGCTGGGTCAAATGGAACCTCTAGTTGTAGTTTTCTGAGGAATCTCCACGCTGATTTCCACAGTGGTTGGACCAGTCTGCATTCCCACCAACAGTGCAGGAGGATTCCTTTTTCCCCGCAGCCCCACCAGCACTTGTTATTGGTTGATTTCTTGAAAATAGCTATTCTTTCTGGAGTGAGATGGTATCTTAGTGTTGTTTTGATCTGCATTTCTCGAATGACCAATGATGTTGAACATTTTTTCATATATTTATTTGCCATTTTTATTTCTTCATCTGAGAAATGTTTATTCATTTCAGATGCCCATTTTTGGATACGGTCTTTAAATTTGAGGGGTTTGATCTTTTTGAGTTCTTTATATATTCTGGATGTTAGGCCTTTGTCTGAGGGACAGCTGGCAAAAATTTTCTCCCAGTTTGTGATTTTTCACCCTACTCTATTAGTAATTTCTTTTGCTGTGCAAAAGCCTTTTAATAGGATGTGATCCCAAGCATCAATTCTTTGAATTGTTTCCCGTGCAGCCTGAGTTTTATTCATAAATTTTTTTCCAACCCCTCTGTCTTCGAGAGTTCTTCCTACTTTATTCTCCAGGAGATTTATTGTTTCTGTTTTTATGTTTAGGTCTTTGATCCACTTCAATCTTAGTTTAGTACATGGTGAGAGACATGTATCTAGTTTTAGTTTTTGGCATGCGGTAAGCCAATTTTTCCAGCACCATTTATTAAAGAGGCTATCTTTCTTCCAGTGAGGGTGTTTGGCTCCTTTGTCGAAGATGAGATATTTGAGTGTGTTTGGAGTTATTTCTGCATCTTCTAGCCTGTTCCACTGGTCCTCAGGTCTGTCTTCATGCCAGTACCATGCTGTTTTTATCACAGAAGCTTTATAGTACAATTTCAAGTCGGGGACTGTGATGCCCCCTGCCTTATTCCTGTTGCCCAGAATTCTTTCTGCTATTCTTGGTCTCTTCTGGTTCCAGATAAATTTCATGATTGCCTTTTCTAATTCTGTGAAGTATGTTGTTGGAATTTTGATTGGAATTGCATTAAATCTGTATAGTAATTTAGGAAGTATGGCCATTTTCGCTACATTGGTTCTCCCTCCCACGAACATGGGATGTCTTTCCGTTGTCTGAAATTTCTTTCAATTTCCTTTTTTAGAGTACTGTAGTTTTCAATGAAAAGATCTTTTACTTGTTTTGTTAGATAGATTCTTAAGTATTTCATTTTTTGCGATGCAATTGTGAACGGAATAACTTCTGTTATTTCTTTCTCAGTGAGTTTGTTATTAGTATATAGGAATGCTATTGACTTTTGGGTGTTAACTTTGTATCCAGCTATGCAACTGAATTTAGTTATTAAATCTAGAAG
>PVJO010009435.1:0-69627 GCA_004026905.1 Hystrix cristata
TGATAACATGAGGGGGCAAGGCAGCAAAAACTTGATAAGTGATAAGATTAATGAATTGTAGATCCAATAGGTTAAAAGTTATCAGAATGAGGATAGAGAAAAAGCACAGCATAAAAGAAGAAGTTGGTGGTCACAATGTAGAGAAATTAAAATAAAGATCAAGGGTAGAGTATAATTAACAGCAATGCCAAGGTCCAGGATGTGGCCCTGAGAATAACTAACTGAAGACGAACAGATGACAAGATATGAAGGAAAGGAAGTGAAGGAATTCAACAGCTAAATATCGAAAGAAAGACCAGTGTAACTATTGAAATTATGAAGGATTGTAATGGGATTAGTACTGAAAAGAAAGACAGTATTCCAGGTTCTTAAACCTTCAGTGAGTAAGAGAAATGGATTCCACGGGCTTACAGATGACCAAGGAGGGGAGAAAGCAGCACAAACTGATATTGTAAGTTTCAAAACTAAAGAGTTCAAAAGAGAAAGGAAGGGGGACATTATTCTGAAAGAATCACAGAGGAGCAGAGTGAACATTTAACCTCTGAACAGAAAGTTCAAGGTTAATAGAGTTTTGGAAAAAAAGAGATAGAACTAGAGAGAACTGCAGGGGAAAGAGTGCTGTCAGGAGAGAGCCAAGTTTTAGTTTCCCCAAAATAAGAAGGTGAGTATAACTCTCGGAGTTTATGCAGGTGAGACACTGTTCTAAGGTCGACCCATGAATTCCAGAAGGCGCAGAGTCGGGGATTAGGAAGCTGGGGAGGGGAAGAGAAGGAGCCCAGTTAAGGGAGACACGGATGATGAGGTACAAGTGATGAGGAAGCTCTTCACAATAAAGGGAGGGGCGTCTTACTTTGATTAACATTAAAGGGGACATACAGGAAGGTGGACTTAGTCCAAACAACCTCCCGGGAAAAGTGAAGGAGAAGCGCTAGACATGCGAGTGAAGGGCATGGAACCTTACAAGAAGCACTGGAGCTCTCCGTGACCTTTGTACACTTTTCCTAGCAAAAAATAAGTTGTGCAAAGATCCTGTGCTAAATTAAAGACATTAAAGGCAGAAGAAAAATCGCTCTTTTCATGTTCATCTCGACATGCAGTTAAAGGCACACCGTTGTACGCAGTAAGCACCCGATGAACTGAAGAGGGCTAAATCAGACACTCTGGAGTTCAGAAAAGAGAACGGGAAGGCAAGATGCCCCAGTGCCAGGTTTGTTGAAAGGCCTTTTCCTGCTGCACAGCACGTTCTCAGGACAGAGGAATGTTTGCTTGTGCCATCTACCTCCAAAGTTGGCCGTCCGCAGTGCTCCCGTGCAAGAGCTGCAGGGGAATTCAGGGTTAAACGGCTCTTTCTTCAGACAATTTTTCTGCACTTTTAACCTTTTATCTCTTTCCCCCTCAAAGGCATAAGCAAATTAAGTGCATAATAACATCAATGTGCTTCTTGAAATGAGCTGCTAAGCCCCACGCACTCACTACCTCTCCCCCGATTGCTCTCGGTTCCCTCCCCAAATCACAGTTTCCAAGCTATGGTTCCAATTCATATAGACCTTAATTCATGAAGTTATGTTCTCACGCCTCAGGTGGAAGAGGAAAAAACATTTCTATCTTTAGATTCCGTGGCTGAAGTTTCTGAATAAAACTGGTAAAAGACCGATAGGAGCAAAGGCATACAAATGTCATTGATGTGAATTCGTTTTTATGCGTGCAGGGGCTCACAGTAAAGAAGCAAAAACACAGAGACGTTGTTAGCCTCAGAAGGAGTGATGAAATTTATAGACCTTCTATACAAAGGGTAATAGGCTGTGGAGAAGGCACTAGACAAAAGCAAAGTCATTGGGCTCCTAAGGGTGATAAATGGTGAGACAATAAATATATGGGAAAGTGATGGAAGACCCCGGATAATTTCGTCAGCTTGGTTGTGTAGATTTAATTTGCTGCTTTCTTTTCTGTGGCTTTAAAACTCTGCAGAGAGGGGATTTATACTAGTACCCAAATTTTTGGAAGTTTCTTCTTAGATAAGTGTCACTCTGATATATCTGCTGATTCTCAAGATTGAAGTGGTCTTTTCGAGGGTGACACATTTTGGCCCTCCTTGTTCACAATGGAAGGCCTTTATTTCTCAAAAGTTTGTAACAATTAATAATGAAATCTTGACTTCTTGAAACACGATAGTTTTAGAGTTACTCTAGAGCTGAATAGAATAGATTAAAATTTGCTTATCCTGGGACTATACTTCACTTCTCTGCATTCAGCTCGTACAGTTCCATGTGCCCTTTTCTGCACTAAGCACCTTTACTTCCCTGACTGTGATTTTTGGTGATTCACCATTTTGAACTCATAAATATTGCCTGCTCATTTATCGGGTCCTTGAGCACTTTTATCCTGAGCATCACTTTTTTTTTTTTTTTTTTTACCCATAATAGCTAAAAGTCAATGAAATATAATTCATTCAGATTCTGCTCTTAAAAATTTGTCCTTGGGGGCCGGGGATTTAGCTCAGTGATTAGAGTGCTTGCCTTGCAAGCACAAGGGCCTGAGTTCAATCCCCGGCACCACAAAAAAAAAAAAAAAAAAAAATTTGTTCTTGAAGGACAAACTTATCAAGATAACTAGCTGTCATTTCAGGAATCAGGAAATGATACCCAGAAGCAACTGAACACCGCTCAGGTGAATGTGAGAAAAGCAGGAGCGTAGTCCAGAATCCCCGGCATTTTCCCAGTGAGTTCAAGACTTGGACAAATCTCTCCGGAAGACGTAGAGGGTAAATGGATGTAAGACAGACATCAGAAGAGTGAAGATTCTTATGGCATGGAATATTTGTGTGGGATGGTGGAGAAGAGAGAAAGGAAACATTGAAAGAGAAGAGAAAACAATAGTAAGTCTGGCTACAAGAAATGTATTGGCCACTATAGCAGTGTGAAAAAAGATAGTTAGGCAGCAGCATTTCTTTTAATTAGCTGCTGATGGATATAGTGATAAAAACAATCGTTACTAGTACAGTTGGGCACTATTGCCTTGATTCAGGCTAATGAGTCAGCTGTTTTATCTTCAAGTGCATTTATAGTCCTGGTACAAATTTTAACATAATGACAAAGATGAAAGATGCCTCAGTATGACCCTGAAAATAACTTTTAACCTTCAAATCCCCTAGAAGGGTCTTGGAGACTCCTGGGAATCTGCAAACGTCACTTTAAGATGTGCTGCATATATTTTATTTTATGATCCTTATTATAATCACTTTTAAAATATTCGTTCAAAGGTAAGATTGTTCCCTCTTCCCCTGCTATGGCCTGCCAAAGTGGAGTGGGGTGGCACAGCTGAGGCATCACCTCATTTTCCTCCTGCTCACTATCTGTTCCCCAACCACCAATTGTTTCCAACACTTTCAGAGTTGGAAAGATAATTTGGTACTTTCTGGACTACACAGAGTTAAAGGCTTTCCTGGTGATTTCAAGGATTCTTCAGGGGCTTGACACACTTGGCCGAGAATTTCTTGCCCGAGTTCCCTTGATGAACCAGAGGTGTCTGTCCTTGTAGATCATTTCTGCCTTCTTCAGTCTCTAAGTTCATGGTTAGCTTCCGCTTAAAGAATTTTCCTCATTTCTGTAAACTACCTCAGATATTTACAAATATCACTATCAATGAAAAGAGTACTTTTACAATAACTGTTTATATACCCAACTTCTGACCTGGCCTGTAATATTATGAATTATCTATAATTAATATGATTTATTGTAACAAAAATTAACCAAAAGATAATTAGTATTTTTTTTTTACAGTGGCCAGAATAAATTATCTAACCACTGTCTATGTTTAGGTATAACAAATCCTATTTTATGTACACAAATATAAACACATTATTTCATAAAGTCATACTTACATTTATAGTTTATCTCATATAATTATAGATTTTTATGGTTGAAATCTAAAAGACTTGACCTATTTTTCATGACATTTACTCAGAAAAAAATTATCTATATATTGAACTTGTATGAGGATCTAAAATATTTCAGCAATGCATATGAAGATAGTAATCATATACTTAAAGTAGATCAGTCAATAATGTATACTCATTGAAGGTTAGTGACAATGTAGAGATCCTTATCTGGTATAATATTCTTAAAGCTTAATAAAGTGTTTTAAATAACTGATTTTATTTTAATTAATATGAATAACTCTTTTAATATATTTAATTTAGATGCCTATTTAAGACTTATTTTAAAGTGCTGCTCTCTAAACCGAGTAGCTTAACCATACAAATGTTCTTAATGCCAGGGATGATTTGTACTTTAAAATCCTCAGGGGAAAAAATAGATAAAAAGAAAACTGGATCAGCATCCTTAGTAGCTAAACCATTATTTACTTACTAGGTTTAGTACACAAGAGAGATTGTCAGGGCACTCACTGCTGTGATAAAATTAAATCACGTCAGCATTTTTCACATCCAACAAAAGAAATCTGTAATATAGAGAGAAGTTGTACTTCCTTTTAAAGAAAAAAAAATTACCTGCTTTGCTCAATAGCCTACCTTAATCTGGTGATTAAATTCCAAGGATGAGTGATCTTGAGCTGCCATAAAAATACAAAGTGTATCCATATATTGGATTTTATTAATCTCCTGATTTTGACTGCCTCGGTTTTATACTTGAAATAAACTAGAAAAGTCCATTTATGCTTACATTCTAAAGCATAATTACTACGATTAAAAAGTTGCGGTAACTTATGAGCTGTAAAACTAGTAAATTATATCCAGCCTGTAAGTAGAACTAATTATAAAGCTGTTGCTTGATTAAGGTGTTTATACTAAAGAGTATTAAAGGGATTAGTCCAAAGCTTTACATCCTGCAGCACAAAATTAATATGCGGGATTTAAACGCTCAAATTAATTCAGGTACGGTGAACAATTATATGAAATAGGAACACTCGACCTGGCTAATGACCACGCTGGTCCAGCAAGCTAATTTATAATCATGTACTTACTGACCTCTCCACATGTTCACCGAGGACTGTTCTCCCGCTGATTCCTGACTGCAGCCGTCGCCGTTGCCCTGTGTCGAGTCATCCTAGTGATTAGTACCAGAGGAGAAGGGCAGACTCTGCTTCGTCATCGCTTGTTTGTTGGCAGTAAAGCATCTCATCTCACAAGAAGTTTACCTGTGAGTGATAAACCATATATCGTCACCTTTATCAAGAAACTACATTTGTAAGAACTTACTATGAATGTTTCTAGTCCTTTTACTGAACAGTCTCATTAGGCCTTTTATGAGTTCATGAGCTAATTGGAATAAATAAATGGAAGGAGAGAGAGAGACTAAACAAAAATAACAGTTATTAAAATTTAAATTTTAAGAGTCCTGTATATGACAAGGTATCAATCCATACTCTAGTCCACTGTCCAGTTTTCTCTAGGATTTGTTCTCAGATAAATAAACTGAGTCTGGGTCCTGTAGAATTTACTCATTGAAAAATCTTAGCAAACAATTATTAAACTCTACCTTGTGCAGTTATGGAAGATTTAAAAGAAATTGACAATAGAGACCTTCCTCCAGTGAACCAAGGAACCTGCACTGTAGTACAGGAAAGACAAGATAATCACGCTGTTAACTCTGTATACCCTTGAAAGAGTGTCCAGAAGGGCACAAAGAATGTGGTTAGCTCATAGGCAGAAAGATGATATCACAGATAGACCAGGTATGCGATAGAAAGCATTAGACCTGAAGCCCAAAGACGTTGGTTTGACTTTTAGAGTCTTGGTCATTTGTACTTGTTTAAAATGTTTATTTTACAGAGCTCTAACAGAACCATTGAATCGAGATGAAATTAATTTTCCATATGCTTATAATCATTCTTGCTGTCATTATGGCTCCCACAGTGATCCACTGAGAGAAAACACAACTTGTCTAATTTTTAAAAATTTTGTTATTAATTGATGGCTTCTTTGGATGGAATCTCTTCTGTTCTGAGAGAGGGTTGTGCAGCAAACAAAAATGAAACATCATCCTCTCTCAAAGGAAATTTTAAAATCACTACTCTGAGTTTATCTTCAAGGAAGGGTAAAAAAAGAAATGAAGCAAAAATCTAGGAGATTTAATGGCTGATGAGCTGTAAACCATTCTGTATGATGAATCATGTGGAAATATGTGGGTTTTGAGGATGAAGCCCTCCAGGGAAATGTGGACTATATCTGGAAACATAACAAGGAAAAGGATTCTCAGACCAGGGTCCAGATACCTGCCCCTGAAACTTGTCCTTAACCAGTTTGTAGTGGACGAAATTCTGGTGCTGCTTCTGGACCAGAAAACTGATCCAGATTCCTCAACACACAACTGCTAACCACGAGAGTCAGACAGAGTCAAATTGAAAATGATACAAATGAGGCCGAAGCTTCAGAACCTCCTACCTGACCAGGAGACTCCCAGGGGAAGACGGCTGGCTCCTTCCAGTTCCATCCCCAATGCGCTCTCTAGTGTTGGCAGCTTTGCAAGGGCTTTGGAAAGAAGACAATTTCATAAGAATATATCTAATTTATCCCCCATTAGAATAAGAGCCCTAATATGAAATTCTTAAAATCATTCTTAATACATAACAGTTGTATAATAAACATTGCCGAAGGAGTGAATGAATTTGCAATGAGTCCCTCTCATCTCATTCTATGACTTGGCTTGATGAAACTCAGCAAATTGGAGGTAATACATATCTAGGAAAGAGTAGATTCAAGGGAATTCTCTTTAATGTGTGAAAATCCTTCCTTGACAATTATTTCAGAAGATGTTGAGAAACCCTACATACCCGATTATAAAGTTTGTGTTGACTGGTAGCAAATAAGAGACTTTTCATTCTAACTTTTCCAAGCAGAAGGTGTCTTCAAAGACCATCAGAACTGAGAGTAATGTGGCATTTAATGAATAACAATTCTCGGAGCCAGCCTTCCTGTAAGGAGGCCATGGCAAGGCACAGAGACGTTGAGCTATATGAGGAATTACCTGGCCTGTGTAGATTACCCAATTTTAGAGTGAAATGGAAACACATATTTGGATGTTTTATCCATGAAAAGTTTTCAAAGAGTAAGAGAAGAGAACCATGGATTCGTATTGACAGGATGGATAGGGAAAGGAGCTCCATTTCAGGATCTGTTAGAATGAAGAAAAAGTCTGAGGCCTGTGCCCTCGGGAGAAGCCTGAAAGGCATGAGGAAAGTAGAAGGGGGGGGAAGATGAGGACGGTTGTGCTTTCCAGAGAGGCCCAACTTCAGCTTGTTTCCATGGGTAGCCCCAAGCTTGCTCCGCCAAGAGGGTGAGATTTACCCACTGTATCAGTCATGAAGTGTCCATCCTCTGCTCATGGGGAAGAAGCATGTGTGACCCGCCCCGAGCATCTTGGGGTGGTGCTGACAGCTGTGGACTATCAGGGGAGAAGGGAGTGGGGGTGTACCATCCGCGGCCAGCGCTCACAGCAGCTGACACAGGTGTGCCCGTGTAGTGAGCTGCAGCAACTGCAACTACTCAAAGGCAGATGAAACTCACAAAGGATTCCAAGAATTAATTTAATTTAATATAATGTCCAGTGAATTCATGGGGTTTTTCAAGATATAATATTGTAAAACTTAATTGTTCCCCAGAGAAGAAAGAATTGGCAAACTAGTATGAGGATCAGACAGATTTCACCAAAATGTGAAGTGTAGAACATTACTGTTCTTTTGTGTTCTTAAAAAAAAAAGTATTCTTTTGTCAAACAATTTTAGGAAAATTATGTATGTAATCTGCCTGCTAGAAAGTCTCATAGCATATTACCACATTAAAGGTTCCAAGTATTTCTGAATCAATAATTCTCTTTAACTCTCCAACCTCTCCAAATGACTTATTCACAAAATTCCTTTCCGAAAATTTTATGAGGCATCCGTTAGCATTTTCAAGGATGGTGGTAGTCCTTTGAGGGAACTTCGGTGTGTGATATATGAATAGATCTAATAATACTATGAAAAGGAAATCATAGTAAAATGTACTAGGAGACTAGAATGGAGACTAGAATGTTAGAAAAACCCAAGGGGTTTGGTAGAAAACAATTTTGCTCCTATGAGAACATTGGACAGTGGGAAAAACAGTGAAAATTAATGGAAAACTCAGCCCTATGACATTTGAGGAGAATTATGCCATTCACATACTAGCTGCACAGCAAAGAGTCACTCAACAAATAATCCAAGAAAGAAAAGTCATGAGGATAAAATACATTTAAATAATGCAGAGATAGAATCATAATAAACATATTTAAGAATTCATGACATTAAAGGTCACACAGCACAGAGGTCAAATCTTTGAGTAAATTATAACTGCTACTCATAGAAATGTCGCATTCTTGCTCTTCTGTTTCTGCATCCATATAAAATAAAATTGTCCTTATTCTGCATTTAGGGGATGTTCAGTTAATCACATACATTAAAGTGATTTGAAAATAAATACTTTTTATAAGTAACAGTTAGCCTTGTATAAAGAAATATAAGCCAATCGAGGAGTTCTTAAAAATGGCCCTTTTTCTCCTTATGACATTTTTTTCTGTCTACACTACTGAGCACAGATGGACTCTGAGATTAGCTAAGTATCACATCAAGATATAATATATAGTGTTTCACATTATATAGTGTTTCTAAAGAAGAAAATGTAACCAATTTGTGTATGAACTTTTTCCTTCCGTAGAGCAGGCTCTTTAAGCTTCTGCGTTTTAGTTAGTTGGTGTTTTAGGATGAATACTCTCAAAAGCAGATGAGATGTCAGGATCCTGCCTGTAAAGGTCCCTTCAATTCAGTCAAACCCTAACAAAAGATCAAACTTGTACATGAGAAAAGCAGGGTCACATATCAAGCAGCTATTCATCTGTGTGAAAGTGAATGAATTTGAATTTTGAAATGCAAGATAGAATTTTTGAATGAAGATAAATGACAAACTATAAGCGTATTCGTGTGGAGCCAGCGAAATGCATGTCTCTTCTGTGGAGATCTTAAACAGTGACTCCAAACTAACTATCCAGATGAAAGAAAAAGATCTTGACTCCAAAATACTTCCAGAACTACAATTTAATAATTATGGTACAAGAAACTTAATCTTTTTTCCAAAGCTAAACTCAAGCCAGAACACCATGTATATTAATACTGATGGTTTTAGGTTTACCCTTTTATCTTTTTCCCTTTGTTTGCAAATATCAGATGTTTCCCCACTCGTGCGTTGTAGCCACAACATCATCTTGACTGTTACATAAGGGACTATGTATGGGCATGTTCAGGTGTTAGGCAATAGAAACATGAGTTCGAATTGACTTTCATGATCTCTGTCCAAGAGTTTTAAAAATTATTGTGTAAGATCTATAGATTTATAGAAATCTGATCAGAACAAGAGTTCAGGCAGGAGTTTTAATTGGGGATCTAGAGATTAAGGTTAATCACACGTCACGTTCTAAACAAAACAATTAACGCAGATCATCATGTGTGCTCTCTTTTTTGTGTGTCTGGTCTCGCCAATTTTTAGATTATTTTGGCAATTGCTTTTGGTAGCTTTGTTTTATAATTGTAGTGCGCCATTAGAATATCTGTTTTGTCCATCATATACTTAGTTTCTGTGGTTATTCGTCTGGTTGTATAGAAAAATACAGAAATAAGAATTTTGTTTTTATTCTTTTTATTCATGTATATATGTGTGTGTGTGTGTGTATATATGCACATAGCACAGAATTTACAGATTTTATGTAACATAATGTAGTTGAGTCACAGCCAGCCAGAACATCTGAAACTAGATGCAGAGACAGCATAAATACTGAAATGGTGATGAATTGAGGAAGTGAAAGTGTGTGAATCACTTCTGGGCAAAGTGAATGTCACTTGAAAAATGTATAAAAGGAAAGGAAGACAGCAAACATGTTTGGCTTGCTGGGTCCTTTACTTCTCCAATGTTTCTGTCAGTCCTAAGGTGGTGATTATAGCTCCTTGCACTGGTAGCCCCAAGCATTTGTTCCCACATTTTCATACATGCAGATCTTACTATGAGATAATCCCTTACTATGAGACAGGCCTATCTGGAGGGACTGTCTTGAAGAACTATTAACCAGGCATGATGACCCATGCTTGTACTCTCAGCACTTAGGAGGCTGAGGCAGGAGGATCCCCACAAGTTCAACGTCAGCTTAGACTATATAGTGAGTCCAAGGTCAATCTGAACTACATAGTGAAACTCTGTGTCAAAAAAACAAAGAAAAAAATGTTAAGCAACATGTGCTACACACGGTAGATCATGCATGACAAAACGAATATTGCATTGTTTCATTTTAGCCATCAGTTAACATTTTCCCACAAACTAAAGGTTTTTATTCAATGTTTAACTAAAATATGAAGGCATCCTAAAGTAGTTCAGATTTCAAAGAACTTTATTTACCCAGTAACTACATGGAACAGATACATTTATGAAGCTTAACTAAAAATGATGTTATTCTGCGAGTTAATGTGCGAATGAAATGGCTATTTCATGTGTAAGCAAATTACATAATTAAATTGTATTTGCATTGCTCAAATGCTGACTTTTTTATGTGTATTTGCTTTCATGTGTTAAAATATGGCATGAAGTTCAGTATTTATGACTTATAAACAACAATGTTCTTTTTATTTATCGTTGAATTGCAGATTTTGAAATGAAAGCCATAATAGCATGAAAAGAATCTCCAAGAAAAGGAGAAAAGCCAATGGAAAATAATGAAAATGGTAAAGAAATAAATTATAAAAAAGATTTAAAAGGAGATGAAATGGGGAGTAGGTCTCTTTGCCTTCAGAGACAGTAGCCAAGACTCTCCTATGAATATTTTGGGAAGCTTACTCTGTGCTCCATTTGAAAAGCCTCCTGTGGATCCATGAGCACCTGTCTATGTCACCTCACTTCAGAAGATGGGAGGCATCACGAACGAGGGCACCGTGCAGGAGCTGAGACCAGCCAGTCCTAAAACTCAGCACAGTAATGAAGGCCAAGCAATATTTCTCCATGTATCAGGACATCGATTTTACTCAGACTACCTTCTGAAAAGTTGAGAAAGTGCAAATTACTTCCTTAATCCCTCAAATAACATGATCATCAGCCTATCTATCCTCTGGATAGAAGAAAAACACTTTAGTCTAAATACATAAACATGACAGTGCTAAAATAATGCTTATCTGACATAGTCATTTTGTCCTTTCAATTGGGGCAAACTGAATTTTTAATCTTTATGTTTTTCGTCACCCGCACCTATTTCTTTCTTCAATGTTGTGTGGCTGTGCAGTGGCGAGTGAGTCCCACCACAACTTCATGGCAGTGGCCATGAGAAACTCTTCAGGCGCAGAGTCTTTTGCACTGTCCCAGCTTCTGCGATCTCTGTGACAATGGCCATCTGACATCCAGGTTAACGACACCCCGTGAAAACAGGAACTGCCGAGTCCTCACGATGCACGGGAAGCAAAGGCTACCAAACATCCAGTTCTGGCCTTCCTTCTGCCATCCCACTCCATGCCACTCACTACCTTTGACAGGGCCCCTTCTCAGACAAACAATGGTAAGGGGAGACTGGAGAGATAATTCTATGTTCCCTAAAATGAATCAGACAAAAGCTTCTTTCTCTAGGCACACCCCCTCTTACACTGATATGTCAGGTTCAGACTCTTATCTTTGGCCTCAATCTTCCACTATTTCCCAACACGGGACTCCAGGACCACAGTACAGGATTTCCACCATATTCCTCTGCCTGAGGAAGATCCTCCTGCTGGATACTGGCATCCCAGTGGAGGAGAGAGGCATCCAGGGGAAAGAAAAGGGACCCCTGCAGTCTGGTCTACCACTCCTTTATCTTGCTATAAGTCCTATTTTGAATTTGAAGCAAACTATTCACTTTCTTTCTCTCTTAAGTCCACCTGTAACATTCCGCATCCATCACTCTCATCTGCCTCTACTCCCCAAGACTGGTAGCTCTGATTGAGGGAGAGAATGCCATGAGCATAAAAATAAATCCAACACAAATTTTATTAATATCTTTCAAACTGTTCTGTCTGTTGAGGTGTATATTCTTCTGTTGAAAGAAGGAGAAAGAAACAGTGAAAGAACCCCTGTGGAGCGCTCCTCATCTGCTCTTCCTTTCTTCTACCATCTCACTGATTTCTCCAGTCAACTCTTCATGGCACCCAGGAGCTGGAAGCAGCCCTGTTGAAAGGTGATCACTCAGTACCAACCATATAGTGACAACGGTGATCTTGGAGAAACATTCCTACACAGCAGCTCTGGCCTTGGCTACTTTTGCACGCCCTTGGATCTCAGACTCATTGTGAATTTCAAGTGCCAGTTTAGAAAGAAGAGAATAAGACTGAGAAAAAAGGGCCTAAAACCAACAAACCCAAATGATTAATATGACACACCAAAAAAGTGCCATTTGGAGAAAGAGTCTGATTCTTTTATGAACATATTTCTATACACAAACAGCTTTCAAATAATTGCAGTCAGAAAAGTCAAAAAGTTACTTACAATAAGCCAAGCATGATGACACACATCTGTAATTCCTGGAACTCAGGAGGTTGAGGCAGGAAGATCACAAATTTGAGGCAAATCTAGACAATTTAGCACATCTCTGTCTCAGCATAAAATAAAAATGGCTAGCGGTATAACTTTGTGTTAGAACAGTTGCTTAGCATACATGAAGCCCTGGGTTCAATCTTTAGAATGACAAGGGAAAAAAGTTACTTACAATAATCTCTGACGACTCGAAGCTTTCTGTCCATGCCTGACAGTTTTGTTATGTTTTGCTTTTTTACTTTACTATTAGTCAACCATAAAGCAGGGGTGTGAATGGCTGAGATGGAGCAAGCTGTTCTGTGGGTAATTAGACAGTCCCCAAATAACCATTCTTTTGAATTCCTCTCTGAACTCACCCTTACTCTAGTAAGAGATCTCCTTTTGGAAATTTGTGCTGTGTGAATAGTCAAATCTCTGTTAGGAGATGAGCAAATCAATCTCTTGCTTTAAAAACCATGCACATTATCAGGTTAAACCATGGTATATATAGTGATCTAAATCAAAGCAGCACGTTGAGAGAAGTATACAAAAGCATCATGATAGCAGAAAAGAGGGAAGAGCCAACTACCACGAGAGACACTGTGGGAGGTTTCAGGGAGAAAGTCACCTCCACCTGAGCTTTGAGGAGATGGAGGGTTTCAATAAGCTGAAAGAGTGAAGAGGACATTTTTATACACGCTAGGCAAGAGCCCTCCCACTGAGCTATACCCCTGCTCAAGATAAAATGTTATAGTGAAATCAGGAGTAACTATATGTAAAATACTCTACAAGGAAGAGCAGGCCAGTGGAACAGGAAGCTTTTAACCAGGAAAAAAAAAACTTGATCAAGAGATGCTTGACAATTCGAACTTTGTCCTGTAATCCACTGAGAATGTAGGAGGGTTTCACACAGGAGGATAGTTTGATCTCAAATCAAGGATCCAAAAAGATCAATGCATTTTTTTTCAAAATTAGTAATATAATGGATATTATGGCTAAGAAAATATTCTTTCTATATGTGTGGATTACAATTAAAATCTGTATTCTTTCTTATTTTGAAAGAATAGGTAAATAATTCCCAAAAGGTATTATTGGTGCTTTTTAGAGCATAGTCTTGGAAATGACTACCCTTGATTTCTAATCTATTCTTGCCTGCACAATAACCTACCAAAAACCTGCACACAAAAGAGTTTTCTGCCAAGAATTTCCTTGCCAAAAACCTGTTTGCATTTTGGAAGAAGTCTCCATAATCTAGCTCGCCAACTGTGCCTTCCATGAACTTAACATTCATATAGTAATTCATCAGTGTGGAACAGAGACTGGCAATGGGAGGTGGGGAAACTGATAGACTTGAAATTTGAGGCATTTGGCCAAATATTAGACTCAGCAGACACGACTATCTCATTAAATTTATTTCATTGTCACGTCTTCTACAAGGAAGGCTGGCAAGAGCTGCTGCCTGATTCTTTTCACTTAAAGAGGAAAGCAGGTGCACCTGTGGGGACACACGCAAGCTGGCAACAATGGGGTGGCTCAAAATGGGACCAAGAGACACACAGCTAAGGACTTTCAGATGTGTAGTTCTTTAAGTCAGAAGGTCCTGGGCGTAGGATGATATCATGGCAGGAACTCATCAGTGTCTGTATGTGCTGGATTTCTCACACTAAAATGGATATCTCTCAAATTTTGTGTGAACAAACAGCTGTTCTTTTCTTGAGATGGGCTAATTTATTTCTTATTTGAGACATAATTCTTTTTTAGTGATGTACAGACAGTTAAGGACAGATTTTCAGATATAGAAGACAGGTCTGAAGTTAGCAACTATGAAAAGAGAGACTTCTTAAAAATAGCTAGAGACTATGAAAAACCAATCCAAAAGCAGAAAGACGACACAAAGAAGAACAGTGTAGGTGATTGGAGTGAATGAAAAAGCAGGAAATACTGAAAAAGACCTAAAACAATTATTTGCAGAAATAATGACAGAAAACTTCCCAAGCATGAGAAGAGAAATTGACATACAAATAAGTGAGGTATATAGAACCTCAGTTAGGCATGATCAAAATAAATCTACACCAAGACATATAATAATGAAGATTCCAAAAATTTAACACAAAAACAGAATACTTAAAATTGTTAGAGAAAAGAAATAAATCACCTATAAAGGAAAACCTGTTAGAATCACAGCAGAATTCTCAACACAAACCTTAAATCAAGGAGAGCCTGGAGCAAAGTATTCCAAGCCCTAAAAGAAAACAAACTCCAGCCCATATTGATGTACCCAAACTATCTTTCAAATTCAATAATGACATGAGATACTTCCATGACAAAGAACAACTGAAGAAATCCATGACCACAAAACCATTACTACAGAGTATTTTGAAAGATATCCTAGAAAGAGAAAAGAGAGACTATAATTCCAAGAACACCAATAAAAAGAATCCACCAGGCAAAACAAGTAGTTAAACAGAAGGGAAAAACACAACCAACAACAGAAAAAGACTGTGACAAAGATGAGTCAATACATAACAGTTATAACCAGCAATGTAAATGGCCTCAACTCACCAATAAAAAGAAACAGACCGTCAGAGTGGATCAAGAAATAGGATCCATCACTATGTTGCATACAGGAAACACATTTAACTCTAAAAGAAATTCATAGACTGAAAATCAAAGGGTGGAAAACAGTACTTCACACAACAAGAATGCAGAAAAAAGCAGGGGTAGCTATCCTAATTGCAGGAAAAGTGAACTTCAAGCCAAGGCTGATCAAGAGAGACAAAAAAGGTCATTACATACTTGTTAAGGGAAAACTCCAAAAGGAAGAGATAACAATCCTTAATACTTATGCACCAAATACCAGTGCACCTAACTACATGAAACAATTATTAAAGGACATGAAAGATCAAATACACACAAACACAGTTATAATGGGAGACCTCAACACCCCACTGTCACAAATAGACAGATGAACCAGACAAAAAATTAACAAACATATATCAGAACTGAATCAAATCTGTGAACAAATGGATCTAGCAGATGTCTACAGAGTGTTCCACCCCACACCATCAGAATATGCACTCTTCTCAGCAGCACACGGGACGTTCTCCAAAATAGACCACATACTAGATCATAAAGCATACCTAAGTAAATGTAAAAGAATCGAAACTATCCCATGCATATTATCAGACCACAGTGCAATGACATTGAAAATCACTGGTGAAAGAAACAAAATAAACCACATAAACTCATGGAAATTAAATAACATCCTCCTGAACAACAGCTGGGTCACAGAGGAAATTAAAGAAGAAATTAGGCAATTTATAAAATTAAATGATAATGCCAATGCAACATACTGGAACTTATGGGATGCAATGAAAGCAGTGCTACAAGGGAAATTCATTGCATTGGACTCCCATATCAAAAAAACAGAGCATGCTCAAATAACCTAATGTTGAACCTCAAACTTCTAGAAAAAGAAGAACAAACCAAACACAAAGCTCATACCAGAGAGGAAATTATAAAGATCAGAGTGAAATTAATGCAATTGAGCCTAAGAAAACAATACAAAGAATCAATGAATTGAAGAGTTGGTTCTTTGGAAGATTAAATAAAATTGACAAACCCCTAGCCAATCTTATAAAAAAAAAAAAAAGGAAAGAAATGACTCAAATCCATCCAATGAAAAATGAAAAGGGTAAAGTCACAGCTGAACCTGCGGAAATGCAAAGTATCATCAGTAACCTACTTCAAAATCCTATATTTGCACAAGATGGAAAACACTGAAGAAATGGACAGATTCTTAGATACAAATGAATTACAAAAGTTGAGTCAAAAAAAAAAAGTTGAGTCAAGAAGAAATAAAACTACTAAATAACCCAATAATCACTAGAAGACCCCAAAAACTCCACCAAAAAACTCCTAGATTTAATAATCAAATTCAGTTGCATAGCTGGATACAAAATCAACACCCAAAAATCAATAGCATGTACAAATAACAAACTCACTGAGAAAGAAATTAGAGAAGATAAACCTTTCACAATCACATCAAAATAAAATGAAACACTTAGGAATCAATCTAACAGAAAAAGTAAAAGATTTTTACAGTGAAAACTACAGCATTCTGAGAAAGGAAATTGAAAGGTATGCCACAAAATGGAAAGATGTCCCACTTTCTTGGGTAGGAAGAACCAAGTCAGTGAAAATGGCCATACTTCCTAAACTGCTATACAGATTTAATGCAATTCCAATCAAAATACCAATAGCATACTTCACATAATTAGAGAAAGCAATCATAAAATTCATCTGGAACCAGAAGAGACTGAGAATAGCAAAACCAATACTGAGCAACAGGGCCAAGGAAGGGGACATCAGAATCCCTGACTTGAAATTATACTATTAAAGCAACAGTGATTAAAAAAAAAAAAAAAAGCAGCATGGTACTGGCAAAAATACAGACCAAGGATCAAGTTAGAAGATACAGAAACAACTCTAAACACACTCAAATACCTCATTTTCAACAAAGGTGCCAAACACCTCACTGGAAGAAAGAGCCTCTTTAACAAATGGTGTTGGAAAAATTGGCTTGCCACATGCCAAAAACTAAAACTAGATACATGTGTCTCAACATGTACTAAATTAAA
The DNA here is from genome assembly GCA_004026905.1 of Hystrix cristata. NCBI lineage: Eukaryota > Metazoa > Chordata > Mammalia > Rodentia > Hystricidae > Hystrix > Hystrix cristata. The sequence goes on from PVJO010009435.1 coordinate 17,185, forward strand.
ATTGAAGTGGATCAGAGATCTAAGCATTAAACCAGAAACACTAAATCTACTGGAAGATAGAATAGGAACAACTCTTCAAGACATAGGCATAGGAAAAAAAATTATGAACAAAACTCAGACTGCACAGGAAACATCACAAAGGATCAGTGCTTGGGATCACATCCTATTAAAAAGCTTTTGCACAGCAAAAGACATCACCAACAGAGTGGAAAGAAAATTCACAGAGTAAGAAAAAAATTTTGCCAACAATTCCTCAGACAAAGGTCTAACATCAAGAATATAGAAAGAACTCAAAAAAATCAGACCCCCAAATTTAGAGACCCAATCCAAAAATGGGCATTTGAAATGAATAAACATGTCTCAGATGAAGAAATAAAAATGGCAAATAAATATATGAAAAAGTGTTCAACATCACTGGTAATCTGAGAGATGCAAATTAAAACAATGCTAAGATTTCATCTTACTACAGAAAGAACAGCTATCATCAATAAATCAACCAATAAGAAATGCTGGTGGGGCTGTGGAGAAAAAGAAACCCTCCTCCACTATTGGGAATGTAGGCTGGTCCAACCATTGTGGAAATCAGTGTGGAGATTCCTCAAAAAACTACGACTAGAGGTTCCATTTGATCCAGCTATTCCTCTATTTGGTGCCTTCCCAGAAGAATTAAAAACATCATACCATAGAGATATATCTACAACCATGTTTATAGCTGCACAGTTTGTAATAGCTAAATCTCAGAAACAACTTAAATGTCCAACAAATAATGAATGGCTAAAGAAGATGTGATTTTTCTATATAATGGAGTATTATTCTGCCATAAAAAGGATTAACTTGAGACATTTATAGGTAAACGGAGGCACCTTAAGAACATACTCTTAAGTGAAATAAATCAGACACACATGAGTACATATCTAATGTTTTTCTGATACTAGAAACCATAAGTGTAAATAAGGACAAAAGGTATAATAGATACTATATAAAAGAAAGATAATATTCAATAGGGAGGAGAATTAGAAAGGGAAGAGGGGGAAAAGAAGGAAAGGAAAAAGAAAAGAAAGGGAAAAATAGAAAAATGTAAATAAAGCTCCTGTAAATAGGGAAGGGAGGGAGAGTGGAAAGGAGGGGTGGGGAAGAAGAGGGGGAAACCAAGATATACCACGTACAGGTACAAATTAACTATGATGAATGTGATCACTATATATACAATGTACCAATACATGTTCTTGGTAAATAAAATTGAAAAAAAAATTCAAAATGCGGGAAGAACAGAGTGTAGAATTTTATTAGATTTGTCTGTGTGTGTGTAGGTATGTGTGTGTGTGTATTTCCCTTTTTTTACAGTGAAGTTATATTTCTTTCATTCCAAAATGATTTATAACCAAAAGACGATTTTTGCAAGCCTCATGGTAATGACAAAACAAAAATCACCAAAATATTAACACCAATAATAATAACCAAGAAATTAAAACATACTGCCATGGAAAATCACTTAGTTAGCAATATTGTAAAAGACTGAAAAAGAAAGAGACAAGCTACAGTAAAACTAGTAATCGAGTATCAAAATGACAGTAGTAAGACGTTACCTATCAATAATCACCTCAAATGTAAATAGATTAAATTATCCAAATAAAAGATACAGAGCAAATAGGTCAAAAACAATAAGACCAAACCATATGCTTCTTACAAGAAACTTATTTCACCACTAAGAACATGTGGAGGCTGAAAGGGAAAGAATGGAATAAGATTTCTCATACAAATGGAATTCAAAGGAAAGAAGGAGTAGTTGAGAAAAATAGATTTTAAAGCAAAAGCAGAAAAAAGATACACAGGAAATAACAATTCTAAATATATATATATATTTGCCCAGTATAGGAGAGTCCAAATGTATAAAACAAATATTAATAGACCTAAAGAGACAGACTTCAATGCCACGATAGCAGAGGATTTAATATCCCAATTTTAGCAAGGAAAAGATAATCCAGATTAAAAAATCAATAAACAAACAGCAGAGATAAATTGTATCTTATTCCAACTGGACATAATAGACATCTACTGATCATTCTCTCCAACAACTACAGAAAATACATTTCTTTCCTTTTTTTTTTTTTTTTTTGGTGCCGGGGATCGGACTCAGGCCCTTGTGCTTGCAAGGCAAGCACTCTAATCACTGAGCTAAATCCCCAGCCCCCAGAAAATACATTTCTAACAGAACATGAGACAAACTCCAGGTTAGGTCATATAGGAGGTGCAAAACAAATCCCAAGAAATGTGAAAAAGAAAACACTTTGAAATTTTATAAATACATGAAAATTAATTTACCACAAAAGAAAAAGGATCTAGGAAGAAATTTAAAAAGAAATTGAATCATTTCTTGAAACACATAAACATGGAAACAACATATCAAAATCTATGAGATATTGCAAAAGCAGTGCTAAGAGGAAGTTTATAGCAATCAACACTCACATTTTTTTAAAAAAAGAAAAGATTTAAAATAAACAACCTATCCCTGTATCTAAATAATTTTTTTTAAAAAGCAAAGAACAGCTGGGGATTTAGCTCAGTGGTTAAAGTGCTTGCCTTGCAAGCACAAGGGCCCGAGTTCGATCCCCAGCACCAAAAAAAAAGCGAAAAACAAACCACACACAAAAATATTAGAAGAAAAGAAATAATAAAGATCAGAGTATATTTGGGCATATTTACAATTGACTTCTTGGTTCTCTATTTTATTCATGAAAAAAGGATTAGGATGTATTATGTGTATGTTCCAACTTCCCCTGACGATTTTAGTCATTATGTACTGAAAACATGATACTAAAACAAAGCATGGTACTAAATTTAAAAAAAAAAAATTAGAATAATCTTGTCTATAGCTACCAGAAATCTTGCTGGAAGTGTGGTACACATATATATTAACTGGAGGAGAATACTCGTGTTTATCATGCTTATTATGTTTAACCTTCCAATTTATGAAGCCTGTGTATCTCTCCATTTATTTAGATCTTTGATTTCTCTCATCAATGTTTTATAGATTTCAGTATACAAGTCGTATGTGCGTTTTGTTAGATTTACTCTAAGTACTGCTTCTATAAGATTATAAATTATAATTTGCTTTTAATTTTTATGATCAAACATTTTTAGAGTTATACAAGTTTACTATAACAGCATTTCTCTGAGAAAATGCATGTTATTGCAATCTAATGTTCCTGGGAATAGTCATTTTCACCTGGAAAATTTTTATTTTACCTGGTTTTAATGTTTTTCTATTACCTAGGACGTTGGAATCAGTACCAAGGCAGGAAATAGTGTGAGGTGACAGCTGAAATGGAGACTCCAGGACTGTGCGGAAGACACGTAAATGTAGAAGTGTGAGGGGCTGTCCACTGACAGAAGGAAGAGAAGGGATGGGCGAGGAGGGGGCAGGGCTGCTGGAGGAGGAAGAATAGGCACAGAGAGAGGAGAGAAGGAAGACAGGAAATTGAAACAGAGTACATTCCAAATAACTGCTAGCTTTGACATTCCACATTCCATTTACATATTCAAGTCCTAGTCAGTAGAGTTCCAAGTGCAAATTTCTTCCTTTTTTCTCCTCACTCCCAGCTTTAAATGGTTCTTGAATCTATGATACCACCAAATATTTAGAAATGCAGGTGGCAAAACACAGAAATTCATTAAGTCAATAAATATCCATTATGAGGTTCTTAAGTGACAGATTTTAAATGGCCAAGATTAGTAGATTACAGCATTTTTCCTTGAAATGCCATATTATGATGGGAAAATGCCATGTTACTTCTTCAGAGTCCAAAATGGTGTATGAGTTTGCAAGAGTAGCCATAACAAAGTACCACAAAATGAGTAATTTACATAACAAAAATTTTTCTTCTCACAATTCTGGGGACAGGGACTAGTGGTCCAAGATGTCAGTAGGGTTGGTGTCTTAAGACCACTTACCTAGCTTATAAATCGTTGTCATGTGTTCTTCCTTCTGTATGCATCTGTGTTCTAGTTTCCGCTTGTAAGAAGAGCAGTCATACTAAGTCAGGGCCCAAACTGATAACTGCATTTAATCTTAATTTCCTGATTAAAGGGCCTGTCTCCAATGTAGTTGCATTCTGAGGTGCTGGGAGTTAAGACCTCAATATATGAATTTTGAAAAAATGTAATTTAGTCTTTAACAAATGATAACAATCTAAGACATCATAGCGACTGGAACCACAGACATATACAACATACACACTTACAAAAAGCAAGAAATTAAACTGCCTTAAAAATACAGTGAGTTCTCCGTATACAGTCTTGAAGTTTGTAAACTTTTATTGATTTGGTTTCATATCAGCTAAAACTGAGCAAAAACACAGGCAATTCATCTCGTAGGTGGTTAAAATCTTACTCCAAACCAATAGTAACTTCACCATTAATATTAAATGATTTATGCTTTCTTTCTCACAAATAACAGCATTTTTACAGCTATGATTTAAAATTTAACCTAGAATTTTTTCTTTTCATAGATTAATTGATCAATTTTATAGTTTTAAATATTTTTATTGGAATATGTTTGTAGTACATAACAATTGCATTCATCGTGGCAGTTGGTACGAAAGCATAACACTTCTTGATTGTTTTAAACGCCCCCCCATCTTACTCCTCCCTGCATCTCTTGAACCTCATCTCCTATATGATTTCTTGAGCAGTTCTGCCTCACAGAATAATGAGCAGAAACTGCAGAAGGGCAGAAAGTGCAGAGTTCCCATGTAGCCACTTCCCCTTCACGCTTCTCCTAATAATATCTTGATTGAGAGTCATACAATTGTTATAACTGAAGATTCAATATCAAAATATTAACTAAATTCCATAGTTTATATTAGGGTTCACTTCTGATATTGTATAACTTAAGACTTTTGATAAATGTATGAAGACCTGAGTCTCTGCCATTAGTGTATTATAAAAATAAATTTTTAGGGAAAATATTTTAATAGAGTTTATGCAAAATATTTTTTATGCTTTTACTCTAGTTTTTTTTGTATGAAGATGACTTCAAAGATTGCTACATTGATTTGGGTATTGAAGAAAATTTTCTACAATCCTTACTTACATTTTGGTTCATGGTTGCCATAGTAATATATGTAAATAATTAATATTTCCATGTGAATTATCTCTGAAGATATCTTTAAATATTTCTCTGTGATGAAACTTTACTCTCGGAAATCAGTTATAGCAGTCATTAAAATCAAGTCATATGAATCATAAAAGTGATCAGAATAAAAGTTAAAAACACTTTCACTGTCAAATGGTAATTTTATTCAATTCTGTAGGAGAGTTACACAACAAAGCATAATTTTAAATATTACTCTTTGACAAAATCTATAAACTCAGCACAATGACCATTTTGGTGAAAATGTTTGAAGTGTAGAGAAAAGATCATTCAGCAGGTTCTGTTTCCATATAATCAAACAACTGGTCAAATCTTCGAAGAGAAGCTATAATAAACCCTATAGCAAATTTAAAATAAAATATCATTTTTAGGGCTTTCAACATATAACAGTAATGAAATATCACAGATATGATAAACTATGTATATAAAACTATATTTTTAACAATATTTTTTGTTACCTGGGGATATTTTTTGGCACAATAACATTACATTGGCTTTAGATACAATAACATAAACAGAAACAATATTATTTGTAAAAATATAACATGTCTTACAAGATGCCTACCTATTATATGCAAGGCCCTCTATCTATCACTAGATATGTAGAGTTACATTCAAAGAGCTTTCTGTCCAATTAGGCTCCCCAGAGGGAAAGCACAGTGTGATAAGTATGATGGAAACATGCACAGGAAGGAAGGGTAAACGTTAGTGTCTGAGAAAGTCTCCTGGATAAATTCTAATATATGTATTGAAAAGTAAGGGTGGGGGCCTTCCAGTGAAGAGAGGAAAGAAAAGGCATCCCAGGATCATGCATCATCATGGCTAACAGATTTTAAGCAGAAAACTACTGTGATTGAATATGTCCTCCAAAAGAGCAGTTCACTGTGAAGTGGCAGAACTGTAGGTCTGGACACGCATAATAAGAATCTCACTATAAATCAACGTGAGAAAGAGAATGGTCTGTTCTTAAACAGTATGAATGGACAGGGAGAGAAATGGATTGACTCCAGCACCTTAAGGGGAAGAAACTGACACGACACGCTTATTTTTGAAACTGCAGGCAAGGATGTAAGCAAAAGGATTCCCAGAGAAGTTACTTGAGTAAGGCGCTGAAAGGTGAAGAGCACCTTTCACAGGAATCAAGCAGTCAATAAGAAGAATCATGAGTAGTCATAAGGGAGGGAGCTGGGGAAAGGACTGTCGGAGTGCGTCGGGGAAGGCAAGGAGATAACATTTGGTTTTTAAGATGTTGGTTAGAGCGAAATATCTAACAGATACCTAACTAGTCAGATAAATTCATTCTAAATCTTAGGACAGATGTGTCTGATAATATTGTTTAAAACATTCAATTATACCATAAATCCATAAGATTATCCATGGAGAGCAGACAAGATTCAGTTAATAAACTGTCGGTCTCAGGGAGAGAAGCCAGAGATGGTAGTAAATGGAAAAATGCCTCTAAGTGTAGAGAGCCAGAAAGAACTAATATTGCATAAACCAAAAAGTCATTAGTCACCACTCTGAGAAAATCTAGGATGGGTTCCTTGTCCCAGGGGTTTTTGTTTGTTTGTTTGTTTGTTTGTTTGTTTGTTTTCCCAATAGAAACAGAATTCATAGAGGAGTTCAAGCTACCACCATATTTCAAAAGACTGAGTATTCACCATGCTGTATAGAATTTATACAGGAATTTTCTCTTCCCTTTGTAAATACATAAAATACTGAATATAACTAAATAACAAATTTAAATGCACAGCTAAACTTTTAAGAAAGAAAAATCTTTATATGCCAAGATTGAAGCAGATGTGCAAAACTAGAAAAAAGAGGAAGCAAAGTATGGCTGACACAAAGGGATACAGCGAACCATAATGTAAGATAAAAGCGAATGCTTTAGTGCTTGCTGGAGAATGTGAGACAAGGTTCATGCATAACAACATTGTCACATACAGAGCTTTCTGCATAAATCCAGTATCACTCATCACAAAAGCCAAAACAAAACTTCACCAGATAATATATGTCTTAAGTGATTCATAAGTAACTATAGTTTATAAGGTATGCAAATGGGAGTTCCATATACGACTTATTGGATAAGTCTTGAAATTCAAATGAGAAATTACTACAGTAATAAGTTTTGCTTCTTAAATGCTTTTAGGTTTCCAGGATACACAAAGGCAAATCTACCTTCTAAGAATACTTCTACAGCTCAGAGCGCATAAGACTTACAAAGAAAGTACTGTTCACTGACGAAGCACATTCACCAAAATTTACAAAAGACACAAAGCTATAAATCACTATAGCAGAGTCAGGAAAAATATTTTTTTAGTACATTTGTAACAAAATCTTAATTAGTTTTGAGAAGCTATCTTATAGAGAGATGAAAAGAGAGGGTATAACCTGTAGGGAAGTATGAATTTAAGAATGAGAAAGATTTAATTATGTTTACCTAATAACAAGGAAAACAAGTTCTTAGGAAAGCAAAATTAAAATCATTTGAAAAGTGGAGAACAGTCAGTGTTAAAATGTCTCTGAAGAAATACTAAGAACATTGTTATGTCTTGTATCTAGATGTTCCCCCAAAGCCTCACATTGTCATAGGTGGGGCCTTTCAGAGGTGGCTGGATCTAGAGTGACTGAGGCTGCGATCAAGGGTGTGTGATTACTAAATTTGTCCACTGAATGGTTTGCCATAGTTTTGGGACTGGATGGTGGGTGTTAGTACTACCTGCCATAAAGGTGTGTAGCCTGGATAGAATATAAGGGACAGAATGAGCGCTGCTGTGGTCACTTGCTGCTTCTTCACTACTTTGCTGCTTTGCTGCCTTCTGCCTGCCATGAACTGTTTCTCCTTTGTGATGCCCCTCTGCCATGCCACCCTTCCTTGGAGCCAGCCAACTATGAACTGTAACTTCTACAAACTGTGAGCTAAATAAACCTTCATTCCTTTAATTGTGTGTGCTATGTATTTTGTCTCAGTTATGAGAAAAGTAACCAAGACAAACATAAATGGATAAATTAACTTTAGACAGTAGGAGAAAAATTGTTTTGCAAAGGAGGAAATAAAATGTACATAAAGAAGCTTAAATTTACAGAAAAGAGTAACGAAGTAGAGAAATTCACGATTTTGTAACACTGTTTCACTTAGATCTTAAAACTAATGATGAGATTTAAATATTGTTACTAATTTTAAAAAGAATAAACAATTCTAAGTTATGCAAAAAAAAACCCATAAGACACAACCCATAATGAGGAGAAAAATAAACCAAAAAAAGCAGTTCCAGAGATGATACTAATAATGAAATTAGGAAAAATAGATTTTAAACAACTTTTAAAAATATAGTCCCTATGTTTAAGAAATAAAGACAAGCAAGAGCATGCCCAGAAGTGGCATGGAAGATTAGTAACAATTAGATGAAATGTAAACTGGATGGGTTAACAGTAGATTAGTCACTGCAGAAGACCAGAAATCTTTAAAATATAGCAATAGAAGCCATATAAAAAACAGAGAAAAGAAAATAAACATAAGAATGTAACAGGATTTAAGATAATCAATGTCTGATATATGTGCAATACAAAAATAAGAGCTGCAAATTTTCCAAATTTGCTGAAAATTATTAACTCACAGATCCAGGAAACTAAACACAGTAACATAAAAGAAGAAAAAATGATAACAAAGTACATTATAATCAAACTAGTTAAAACCATTTCTAAAGAATAAACCTTAAACATACTCTAAGAAAGGAGGGACACGTACGAGTAGGAGAAGAGATGTTACATACAGAAGAAGGGAAATAAAAATGATACTCGACCTCTAGGCAACAATGACACAAGCCAGAGGACTGGATTTTCCTAAACTACTCATAGGAAAATATGAGCAACCTGGGCTATTCTACCAAGTGAAAGAATATTTTTGAAAATCAGGGCAAAATAAAGAACACTTTAGGCATTCAAAAGATTAAAGAATTTTTAATAACATGTCTGTTATAAGGAATGCTGTGAATGTTAAAGAGCATCCTTCAGCCAGAAGGAAAATGATATGAGATGGAAACCTGGATCTACATAAAAGTCTAATGAGCGTCAGAAAAAAGGATAAGCTTGAAATATTTATAGATAAATGGATGCACCTTGAGAACACAATCTTAAGTGAAATAAATCAGATATGCATAAGTACATATCAGATTGTTTCTCTGATATGAGAAACCATAAGTATAAGTAAGGACAAAAAGGTATAATAGATATCATGGGAAAGAAAGATAATATCCAAATAAGAAGAGAACTAGAGAGGGAGGAGGGGGAAAATAAGGAAGAGAAAAAGAAAGGAAAAGAAAAAGAGGAAAAAAATGGGAAAATGTAAATAAAGCTATTGTAAATAAGGAGAGAAGGGAGAGTAGAAGGGAGAGATGGAGAAGGGAGAGAACCGAGACACACCATGTACGGGTACAAATCAACTACAATGAATGTGACCATTATGTATATCTACAATGTACCAATACATGTTCTTGGCAAATAAATAGATTTAAAAATAAAAATAAAATAAAATAAAATAAAGAGCACCAGAAATGTAATTATGTGGGTAATTACAAAATGTTTCATTTGGCTGTCTGAATCTTTTTGAAGATGATTAACTATTGAAAGAAAAAGTAATAGCAGTGTATTGTATTGTTGAGTTGAGAGCATGTGAAAGCCAAATGAACGACTCAGCAGCACAGAAGGCAGAAAAGAAATTTGGAACCCAGCTATTGTTAGGATTATATGTATTTGTGAAATTGTGCAATTCTTGTGAGGTTACACTAGATGAAAAAAATCTATAAATTTTAAGGCAATCAGACACACAAAAACATACAGCTAATAAGTCAATGGAAAGAGAAAATGAAATACTAAAATACACTCAGTCTAAAACTAAAGAAAAAATCAGGAAAAGATGAGTTTTAAAATAAGAGATGGCAGATTTAAACACAACTATATCAATAATTTCCTTAAATATAAATGATGTAAACTTCTCAAATAAAAAGCAGAAGTTATCAAATTTCACAAAAAAACCAAGATACATCCTCTTGTTTCCTACCAGAAAATCACTTTAGTGCTCACTTGGGCAGCACATATATTAAAGAAACTCACTTTAAATGTAAAGATATGAATAAGTAGAAAAAAGAAAAAACTGAACTCAAATAGGTAATAATAATGGTGGCTCTCAGAATTTGTCGAATCTCAAAATTGTACATATACCATAGAGAATTAAAAAGCTTAGGAAATGGCAGCTACAGAACCTTGACAAAACAATCAACCTAAATTAGAAGCAGAAATCAAGAGGCTCTGAGAATTCTCATGTCAAAGAATGAGATAGGCTCTGAATAAGCTAGAGAATTAGGAAATATGCTGCAAGCATAGTTATGATAAAAATGTCAATTTGCTAAATAAGTGAAAATAAAAATGATCACTGAAAACTAAAAACCATTCAAGAATGTTTATTTAAATAGAAAAAATGAAAATGTAACATGATTTCAAGCAATTGTGCATAGGAAGGTAGTACAAAATTAATTGAATATTAGGAAGTAATTTTTCCAATGCCCTTCAGATCAGGGCACTGGAATTTTGGACAAAATGGCAATAGTAACACACTTTCAAGTGGAACAGTGGTAAATGTTTTCATGACAATAATTTAAATTCCACATATTGTTTTTTCAAGATTTGGGTTGTTTATTGTAATCAAAAGGAGAAGAATTTCAGTTTCGTTAAAAATTTTTAAACTTGATAATGTTGGAAGGGATAAAGTAAAGGAAGAAGTTCATAGAAAAATAAGTGTGCTGATAGAAATAATGCAATAAAATATTAGAGATATATTTATAATGATAGAACTAAACTATGGAAAAATATATAAATATATGTGTAAACAACAAGTAAAAAGCAAAACACTCATTTTAATAGCATAATGGCACAGATATCGTTATTTAATAAATCCACACATATATAAAAAGAACTAAAAGTCAAAGCATTACACAGAAACAACTTCTGAGGAGAAGGGCTAGACACTTTATCAACATAAACCTTTTTATATTATTTGATTTATCAAAAATATCTAAAAACTTATTTTTATTTACTTTGGATACCTAAGTAAGTAAAATAATTCAAACGTAACCTTTTCACATCCTTGCTACGATGTCTCTCTTGGTTTCCACATTATCAGATAAAGAGTCTATACCTTTTTAAGGCTTTAACATATAATACTAATTTCCCATTATTAAGTACCCCCTTGTATATTCGGTTACCAAATAATATAGATGGTTTCCTCATGATAATTTTGGTTATGGATTGTGCACTTTTAAAAATCACCTACAATGTGAGGGCTTGTTTGAAGACTCAAGGTCTTTTCCCTTATGATCCAAGTGATTTTCAAATTTACCTTCCTTTGCGTTCTTCTATGAACCATTTCTCACCGCCACTCTGATGCCATGTTTCTGTCCGTCATCAACATGCCATTCTAGGTCACACTGAGAATTTGCAATGTGCTGTTCATGACAAGCAAAGGGTTATAAGAATGTGTAAAACACAATTAACTGTGGAACACTCAGTGAGGAAGATTTGATATTCAAGAATGATGATCCATCCAGCAACTTCTCAGATTCCAAACTGATGAATACCACGGTGGAAAATCAGAAAGCTAAATTGAAATGAAGACAGATGGTAGAGCTACTTCAGCTATTCTTACTCTCTCTATCAACTTCAAATGCTATACACTGTAGGATCTTCCCTCCACAAAAGTACAAATCCATATAAAGTGGGCCTTTGGGGAGAGTTATAAAAAAAAGTAGAAGCTGAAAATTTCAAAGAATGAATCTCAAGGGCATACTATACAGAGCTCTCATCTGAAATTTCTTTCTCCTGACAACCCCTGCTCAATGACAATCTTCTCTCCACTTACAGTGTTTACTCATACTGTTCATTTAATCAGTTAGTCACATTGTCCCATAGAAGTACATTTTAATCTCATTATTTAGAGTTTCATCTGTGTATATCTATATTATATACATATATGTATGTCTATGTATGATCAAACTACACGGTGAATGTTTAAAAATAATAATACAGTAAAATACATATTGCCATTAACCTCCTCAAAATACTCCCCTTCATTTTGAACACACTTATCATTTCTGGTACTTTCTTTTTCTTAATGGGAAATTTTATTTAAACTTTATCTCAATCCTTCAATTTATTTTTCATTAGTATATGTTGGCTGTACATAATAATTAAACTCATTGCATGTAGTCAGTACATGCATATAACACATCTTAACTGTTTTATTTTTCTGAAACAGTTCTGAAGTCCTGTTTCATGAGTGTCTTTATGAGTTTTGATCAAAAATACAGTGAGTGTTGTTACCAAGTGCTCCTAAATGGAAAAGCAGGCTGGCGAAAACATTGCTCTAGGTCTAGCACCGTACAATTTCTGGCTCTTCCCCAAAGTCCAAATGACCGTGAAAGGTGAACATTTTTGAATGGATTCAGGGTACTGCAGCAGCTTTAAGAGCACAACTAAAGACACTCACAAGACAGGACTTGCACAAGCACTGTAGGAAGTGGTAAGTATATGTGATAAGTGAGTTCAAAGCAAGAGGGAATATTTTCAGTGGGATTAATAATAATATATCTCTAATGTAGTAAGTTTTTTAAATTTAAACATTCACTGCCTAGTTTGATCACACCTCATACATGATCTTTTGCACTTCTTTGTAACCCACAAAGTCTCAAGACCAGCTTTTTTTGTAAAGAAAATCCAAGATATGTAGCTGTTTACGGAGGAATTTAATTAATATTAATAACACCAAAATGAACAACTGAAAAAGAGCAATTCAATATAGTAATCTATTAATAATTTCTTTAAAACCATAGCACAAACTATTAACTGAACCTTTTAAAGTTGCTAACCAGTTATTTGATGCTATATACACACTGTCATCAAAGAAATTATAGAAAGCTATCTTCTCATCAAATTTGTTTTAATAAATAATGAAATTTTGGAACAGAACCCAGAAGGTGTTTCTGCCAACCATGTAAGATTGTTTTGACAAATTATTATGTCTATGATAAAGATTTAAAAATTATAAACCTAAAAACAGTTATAATTCTCAATTATGAGGCATAATTTCATAATTTTGTTGGAAATTAGGAAATTTTTTTGAAAGATGGATGGTAATATTTTATTCCATATGGCAGATGTTAATATCGTTCTTCATTCCTGGCCAATCTTTTATGAAAGTAAGTGCCACAAGCCTGCGGGTACTATGTTGTATCTAATTACAATGCAAAAGAATCTTTGCTTCAGAGACTTGAACATTAAATACATTTATTATAGGTTCTGTTTGCATTACTAAAATAAAAATTACGACTAAATAATCTCAACTCTTTAGGAGCTGCGGACTTTAACCAGGCAGTATCTGGGTTGTTGAGAGAGAGAGAGAGACAGAAGAGGGGAGCAAACAGTACTATGAGCAGCACAAAAGCTTGAGATAATATCCACTTCCTTAAGCACAGAGCTGGGGGTGCATTTTAGATGATTATTGCTTGTTAAGGACTCAAAGATGTTCAAGGATAGCACCTTTTTGATTCCCAAATCACCCTAAAAGAACAACTTAAAAATGTATCAATCGGTTTTAACAGTAATTCAATCAAATGATTAAATGACAATGGAAAGATTTATTATATTAACACACAACTAACAAACAGACAATGGAGAAAAAGTCTAGTTGAAATATATCTACAACAGCTAAGCCTCTAAAAAAGGGCTTACAACCTGCTAAAAAGTTAACTCAAGTTAAAAAAAAAAGTTAACTCAAATTTTAACTGTGAGCTACTATTTGTTCATCTTAAGCTTTAATGACTCTATAGGGAATACAAAAATAGGAAAAGATGTGATCTTTGTTCTAAAAAACTTGCCGTCCCACTGAGGAGATCTGAGAGTACTCAAGGAATCCCCAGAATGCAACCTAAAGGAAATTAAATGTAATACACAGTATTATTTTAAGTCTGCAGGAAACTCAAAAAAGAGAAAGTCAATGTACAGTGACTTTGCTGGGGTGAATCTCAGGGACAGGTGACTTTTCTTTTGGTCTTTGAGCTACGTGTTAATCAGGTAGACTCCACATGGCATAGTGTGTGATTTCACTTGGAATTTGTGAGTATCCCAACTAAGCAACTAGAGCAAGAATAATGACAGGAAATGGCGTTCCCCATCTGTAAAGAGAAAGAGGGCAAAAGTTCAGATAAATTGACTCACTATGGGAAGGCCTGAAAGGATAGCCAGAAAAGTGCTCCTCGGCCACGAAAGACAGAGACACCTGTATAGGACTGGAAGAGCAGAGCGAGATACGCAAGGGAATTCCAAGAGGAATGATCGGACGTGAATACACAGGAATACGTCAGAAACTTTTGGCAGTTTGAGGCCATTTAAATGATCTTGGTATCTAGAGAACTGAGCATAAGTCAGGGCCCTGGCAGACGGAGAGCAGAGGAAATGGTACACCATGGGGAATTCTGCAGCACAGCCATCTCATCACCTGCTGATTACTCAGGTCCTGAAGGTCTTGCAGCCGATGGCCCACGTCAGTGTGGCGCCTGGAAAGTTCTCCTCGCGTGGATTACATTCAGGAGCAGAGCCCTCGGGGCCTCTGGACATCACGGTACAGGCACGCTTGTCCCATAGTGGGAAGATCAGGGTCGCCCACTGAGCCAGTTCTGAGGACAGCTTGACACCACAGGAAACAGCACACGCAGAATGTAGACGTTCTGTTACCGGGTAAAGAGCTGAGAGTCGGAAGGGAAGCAGTAGACCAGCTGCGTTTTGTTTAGCCACCCAAGAAAAGGCTCATTTAGATTTCTTTCCAGTGTTAACCCAGGTTGACCAAATTCACTGGCTTCTTAAAAGTCTAGACTACTATTACTTTTACCAGCATTTTCCTTTGTTATTGTTAGTACGATTAGCTTTATTATTGGAATCAGATGGGAATAACAAAAATAAGCTGACTGTTAAAGTCCTCAAGCCATATTTGAGTACAGTTATAAAGTTGGTTCCCACTCAGTAACTTAGGAAATTAAAAACACTAAATCTAGGATTTTCTCCACTGGGATCTAATCCAGTCCAATTTAGAAGTTGAGGATTTATAAAGGCTTTTCTGAAAGAAATGGGAAAATGTCAGCTACAATTTCTTGCTAGACTTGAACTGAATCTATTAACCTTGCCCAGAGAATATAATGTTACAGTTATCTCATTTACAATGTTATTGTATATGATTTATGGCCACAGTATCAAGCCTCAAACTAGGTTTTGTAGTTTTAAGTTAAATTTACATGTCTGTAATACAAATGATTTTTTCTTGTTCAGATAAAAAGATATTAAAAAGTGATTTATAATATTTCAGTTGGGTGGAAATATACAGTATGACTTAGTCTGCTGAGGGGAAAATATTAGACAACTATTATGAATATGTACATTCACACTGCTTCCCATCTTTTAATGTAAGCCTGGTTATAAGCCACTAGACATCTTTGGAATTACATTATATTTAGAATACAATGGGACACAAATCTATATGAAAATCAAACTTAAAGAACAACCAAAGGAAAAGGGAAAAATGTATCTTCTGTGTAGTTCACCTAAGATTATGACTGCTAGAGCTCACTAATGTATTACCATTTTTTAATGTATCCTTTGCCTAACACAGTGTAATGTAATGGTCTTCAAATGTACTGCACTGAAGCCTCTCTGACATTATCACCATTATTGAAATCAAAGAGAATTTGCTCTACTACTAACCGTAAGAGTTTGAGATTTGATTTGAGAAGGAGGATGTTTTGTTTCATTGAAAATAGTTATTATACCACTTGAAAGATATCATGTCCATTACCTTAAACTCAGTACCAGATAGAGACCAAGAATTTAGTAATACTTTTACCAGCAGACAAACAACATCTAGTATCCTGGAAATGTAAATTAAAACAAAAAAATCCCACCAGCATGGTGGCGCATGCCTGTAATCCCAGCACTCAGGAGGCTGAGGCAGGAGGATTGCTGAGAGTTCAAGGCCAGCCTGGGCTACATAATGAGTTCAAGTCCAGTCTGAACTACATAGTGAGACCCTGTCTCAAAAACACTAGCAAGTAAAAGGCCCTGAGTTTGATCTCCAGCATGCCACCCCCAAAATCAAAAAGTCCTCATACAGCATACACAGATATTTTTACATTACACAATGTCAAATACATTTCATAACTTGACTACAATTTAAAAACAAAATATTTGCTGCTCAAGCTTTGTTCATTGCATGCTCAATTTGGCAGCACATATACTAAGACACAAGCTTTGTTCATTGGTAATAAATACACATTTGTTGCTTCATGGTTTTATATGTAATATGTACATATAATCAGCTGAAATTTAATTCTATAAAGATTTTAAATAAAGTAATTTTGCTTTTTTTAGACTAGATTTGCTCATATTTGAGAGAATTTAAAAAACCCATTATAGTTTATCTATTAAAGTTTCTGGGCACCAGTTAAATTCTATTGCGCTTTAATGCTAGAGAGCGAAAATAAGTCTTGACAAGACAGGGATTCATTTTTCTAGTAAATCTACAATCTGAGACAGGCGTCGCAGTGCTATATATAGTTGGAAGATCTGATGACTTCTGCCTTTCTGTTCTGTAATTGTCGGCATGTAGCTTTTGTTCCCGGAATCTCACGGTCACAGCTGTATTGTCATGCTTGGGGTCACCTCTGACTCATCTCATTTTCATAAAATAGCTGCCAGTGTTCCAGGTACCTCACCCACGTTTGTTTTAAGAAAAAGGATTAAGGAACTGAGTTCTGAATGCACATGCTTTCTGATTGCGCCTACTTTGGGGAATTTTCAGTGAAGCGCACATGGATATTTCTGCTTATATCTTACCAATACCTGAAGAAAAGCGGCAAATAGGGTATTTACTAGAGTAATGTTACTGACAATACTCTAGAGGATCTAAATTATTATGTTTAATTACTTTGTTGATTGTTGTAATTTATGAAAAATTTTGTGTCTTGCAGACATATAGACAGCACTGTGTACATTTATATAAATATTATCTTTTCCATAACATGTTATATTTATCTTATTATAGCTTTCAATTAAATTATGCCTTATATGAATATTAATAATTCTCCCTTTTTATTGGGATTTTCCTTATGCCTTTGTGTAATCTTGTAATTTTAATCCTTGTAGTCACCAATTCAAGTGAGTTTCATATAAAGGGATTGTACTGGATTTTACTTCTTTTGATTCTGGGGCTGGGGATTTAGTTCAGTGGTTAGAGTGCTTGCCTCACAAGCACAAGGCCCCGAGTTCGATCCCCGCCACCAAAAAAAAAAAAAAAAAAGTGAAAACACTTCTTTTAATTCAGTTTGGTATATTTATCTTTTAATGAGAAAATATGGCATGATTATATTTACTACAAGAACTATAATATATTGTGTTATTGTTCACACTTATATTTATTTTATTGTATTTCCTTCCCCCTTTTCTTTTTCGTAATTTTGTTGGAAATTAGGAAATTTTTTTAATTTTGTTATCCTATTGCTCTTTTTTGTATTGCCCTCTTATGAAAAATTCAATTGTGCATTTTCATTCAATTCATAGTACTTTCTCTTTCTCTTCTAATGGACATCTATTGTGCGTTTATGTGTACTTTCAAATGACACTAATTACTATGTTAAGTGGTAGAACACTAGACAGCTACTACTATATTCATCTCACTCTTTTCCCTTAACAAGAAAATCAGATTTTATGTCAACATCCTTAGACTCCCTTGCAGCTAAGGACGGGGCATGATGTGCAAGAAGAGGCAGTTTGGGGATCCTAGCAGTGGTTTATCTGGTAGTATCCAATGTTTCTGCCTTTCTACGCTTTCATGGTTTCCTGATTAAAGCACAGAGGAGTGCTTGCTTCGGCAGCACATATACTAAAGCACAGAGGAGACGGCCCAGCTTTGGAATCTGTCCTGGAATGTGAGGCAGTCTTGCAAGTGTTTACATTGTAAGGACAGCAAAGCAGACTGATGGGGGAAGCCCGGGTCCCGGTGATGCCATATGTCTAACCAGTGAGGCCCTGGACTGCCCTGTGAGCCACTGTAAAAGAGAAAGAATACCCAAACTGGTTTATTTAATTAAAAGTGAGAAGGGTCTTAATTGTGGAGGCTTTCTAACAAGCTAGAACAGTAACATATTATACTCCTTTTATTTTTTTAACCAAGAACATGTATCGGTACATTGTATACATAATGATCACATTCAACATGGTTATTTCATACCTGTACATGATATATCTTGATTCCCCCCTTCCCCTCCCTTCCATTCCCCCATCCTTCCCTGTTTGCAGCAGGTTTATTTACATTTTTTCCATTTTTTCCCTTTCTCCTTTCTTTTTCCCCTCCTTCTTTTCCCCCTTCTCCCTTTCTAGTTCTCCTCTCTTTATTGAATATTATGTTCCTTTTATAGAATATCTATTACACCTGTTTGTTCTTATTTACACTTATGGTTTCTCATATCAGAGAAATAATTTGATATACATTCATGAATGTCTGATTTATTTCACTCAAGAATGTGCCCTCAAGTTACATCCATTTACCTACAACTACTCCTTTTATTTACCTACAAATGTCTCTAGTTTCTCCTTTTTTATGGCGTAGTAATACTCCATTGTGTAGAAAACCACATCTTCTTTAGCCATTCATTAGTTTCTGGGCATTTAGGTTGTTTCCAAGACTTAGCTATTATGAATTGTGTTGCTATACTCCTTTTATTGTCCTGCTCTAACAGATTCTCTTGATTCAATTATTTCTCCAACTAAGACACTTTTTCTCACAAGATAATTTATTTCTTCCTTTGATCCTTCCCATCCAAACATGACGCTAATAAAATGCCTTCATCATTTCTCTTCTATATTTCTCTCTTTTCCACCACTTTTCTGAAACACAGACACATCCATTCTTTCCTCCTATCCGCTACTCCAGAATACATAGGATAATTAAAAATTAGTAAAAGTTTTTTCTATAGAATGTCCTTTCTCATCCAGGACTATCTCCATAACTTTTGCATCACTCAATTATCCAAGGCCCCATGCTTCGTATCCATTTAAATTGCTCAACATTGTTTTTCTTTCATCTTTCCCTTTCCTTATAACATTGGAGGAGGTCTTTTCTATTTTGTTATTTTGTTAAGTTCTCTTATTTCTTTCTTCAGATGAGATGAGCAGGATATAAACTTTGAAATTTTGCAGCTCCAAAAATTATTACCTTTGACCCTCATAGATTCATGATATAATTGTTTAGGGTTAAGATTTTTGGATTTCAGTTCTTGTATTTCAACTGCCTGTAAATGTTCTCCGTTGACTTCTAGCTTTAAATGTGGTAAATGACATTTCATTTAAATTTTTTAACTTCTAAAATTCCTGTTCTTCCACCATTTTTATTGTGTTTGTCATGTTCTAATTTTTTAAAATAATTTATATTCAACATCTTTACATATCTGTCCAAGCATACAAGTTTTAAACATTTTCCTTGTATTATCTCTGTATCAGAACAATTACATCTGTTTAATAACTCTCTTTTTATGTGAATACTTTTTAAGTGTGTTACCTGGAAAATGTTTTCAAGCATTACTTTACAATCTTGAGTTGTGCATTCATATTTAGAAGTGAACGAATTGAAGTTGACATTAAACTTTGTGCATTTTGTGTTAACTTGCTGAGTGGTCACCTTCGCTTTGAAATGAGCATTAGGAAGTTAGATAGTTTTAGTTTCAGATTCCAAAATTGTCAAAATAAGTATCTATTTTTTTTTCTTGCTTTTTATTTTCATTAGAGAAAAAATTTCCAGTATCATGCTCAGTAGACAGAAATGTTGCTCATGTTGTTCATGCATGGACCAGAGAGGGAGCATCTGGGATCTGATATTTGTGTGTATGATCTTGGGGTTGATGGCTCACTGCACTCCTATGCCAGACCCACACTGCCTGTGAGTCCTGACCCTTAAACCCGAACTTTTCAAATTCTTCTGAGAGGAAACCCTGTATCTCCCACCAATCGTTTATTTATTTATTTATTTATTTATTTATTTATTTATTTATTTATTTATTTTTATGTGCTGGAGATCAAACTCAGGGCCTTGTGCTTGCCAGGTAAGCACTCTAACCACTGAGCTAAATCCTCAACTCCCACCAATCATTTTTATTTCTCTTGTGTTATAGTAACAGCAGTGAACTTTTCTATGAACAGAGAAATAGTGAATTAAATTCAGAGTTACGTTATCAAATATGCTTTATAATTGTTTTGCTGTTCTTCAGCAAAATCTCTCCCTTATTACTTTGAAATGCACAGTATATTTTATTCAAAATACAAATGTTTAGGACTATCATTAGCTAAATGAAATGGTTTAATTGGGCTACAAAGTGCATTGTGTCACAAAAAAGGCCACAATTTGATTATGTGTATATTTTTTCAAAGATTGTTTTTATCATAAGTGAAAATGTGAATGAATCGAATGAAAACTGCATTTTCTCAAATCACCTTCAATTCAATTGTTATTTTACTGTAAGTAATGATACCATAAGAGAAATATTTCCTTCAAATTGAAATCTAAATGTAAGATTTTAATGGTTCCATAGTTCTAACAAAAACAAAAAGTATTTGACAATGCTCACGGCCAGAAAAGTCAACCACTTCCAATTTCATAGTCAAATAGACAAAAGGGTAAGCAGAGATCAATGTCATTTTAAGCTTTGAATTTGTTAGCTGACCCTGATTCACCACAATCAGTTTCTGCAACTAGGATTTACGTCCCCTTGACTAGACAGGTATCCACAGGATCAAAACAATGTCAGGCTCCCGTAGAAGGAAAAAAATAACAAAGATGCTTCTAGTTTTATGTTTACTTTTTAAACAATTTTATGAAACATAATCACCAGTAAGACATTTACATTTTTCATTTTGTTCATCCTAAATAACTCGAGGTGGACTTTTAGCTAGTTGGTGAAATGTTTTATTGTTCATCTATTTGGCTACCAATTAATCTCTTTACAAACAGTAAAAATAAATCCCTATAATAGTCTCATTATAATACTAGAAGATAAATTTCTGCATTGGTTTTACTTCTCTGGTGCTTTGTATGCTTCCTGATTAGGCAAGAAATGTAGAGCTTTGTAAGGGAGAAGTACGTATTCTTCTGTCTGTCTGTGACAGTAAATCTTGGCTGGAAATTTGGTTGACTTGCATGATGCCTAGGAGACTATTAAAGCAGGCTTCTGGCTGAGCCTGGGCGGGTCACAGGGGCATGACCTTGGGTAATCCAGCTGGTTCCTGGCTCCTTCCTCTCTGACATTTTCTCCTTCCTCTGTTTCCCAGCCTCCTTGAAGTGAACGATTTTGCTCTACCACACCCATATGCAGTGATATTCTGCTCACCTCCGACCCACAGCAATAGAACCAGCCCGGCACAGACTAAAACTTCTGAAACTGTAACCCAAATAAGCCACTTCCTCCTTTATATTGTGTGTGCCAGGCAGCTTATCCCAACAGTGGGAAAGCTGATGGATACACTGCCTAACCAAATTTGAGATCAAAATACCACTAGAGCTCCGAAAATGATGCCTTAAAGCACCGTTCCCAAAGTACTGAGTGCTTTGAACTGAAGAAACAGCTTCAAGGTTCCTCTGACCTTCCTCTTCTCCACCCTATTCCCTGGCTTTTTTGCTGCCAGAGTGTAGGGAGAGGTTTTTCTCTAGAGTTCTTTTACCTGAGCAAGGAAGTTCTTCCAGGACAGTTTTTGTCTAACATGCATGTATGGTAAAAATACATGAAAATTATGAATAAAAATAACTCTCAAATGGATTACAAAAGAATTCAGAATCTCAACAACAAACCATTTAAGATGTCCAGGATAAAATCCAAAAGATTAAACATACAAAGAAATAGAAACACGTGACCAATTTTCAATGAAAGGAAAATCAATGGAAATATACCAAAAGATGACCAAGACATTAAAAAAAAAAAAAACAAGAGACATGATGTAAAAGAAAATATGCTAGCAATTAATGAAAAGATAGAAAAGTCATAGCTGTGAAATGTAAATTATAACTCAGGCTTAGGGATATAGCTCAGTGTTAGAGTGTTTACCGGGCAGGCATGAGGCCCTGATTTAATCCCTAGCACTAAAACAAACATAGGTATATTGGTAGATAGATACATAGATACATAGATGAACAGAATTAGTGTCATATATACCACCTTAAATGAAAATCCATAGTCAAGAAATATATTTTCTTAGGACTAAGTTCTTCAACTTGAATATAAATCAGTAGACATAATCAAATCCAAAAAACAGAAAGAGAAAAATAAAAATGAAAAAAGCTGGAGGATTCCAGCATTCTCGTCTTCCACAAAGAAGAACCAGAGCAACAAATGGATAGATGATTTTGAAACCAGCAACTATGAGAGAACCCAAGAACTCCACAAGGCAGAGACTGAGATATCGTTAGACTTGGAGACCTGGAAAGGGCGCATGGAAAGAGGAACAAAGAACCCCCTGCAACTATGGAGCCGGCTGCCATGGTTGGCAGGGAAACTCCCTTTTGCAGGGAGAAGGGTGAATGGGAGATTCCCAGCAAATTTCATCAACATTGATACCAGAAATCTTACCAACCAGAAAGTTTCACAGTCACTACAAACTTACAGCCCAGTTAGGAGAGCAACCCGGTAATTGCACAACAGCTCTGCTTGGGATAAGGAACTTGCACCATCTTCCCACCAGTGCCCACAACCAGGTTTTTGTAGATAGGTGCCATGCAGAGACAGGAGCTGGGTCTGAATTGACAATCTTTGGAGAGTCCAAAACTCCTCCAAAACTCCATTTTGGTGACTGCACAGACATTCCACAGACTAACAGAGGGGGCTGCGGCCTCACTGACACACCTGAACCCAGCAGAGCAGCTGCGGTCCAGCACGCAAGCCTGCTTGGTGTCCTGCTTGGCAGGAGTTGGGTGTTTCAACACAGAAGAGAAAGGGTGGCGCCAGCCATACGGCAGTGAGAGCTGCAGCACCACTGTGCCTATACCCTCTTACTCTGCATCCTATTCTACACCCAAGTTGCACCTTGGAAAGTTATTCTTTATTCTTCCCCTTTTGTGCAGCATTTAAATTCTAAAGAAAACTACCTTTAAATGACAAAGATATGAACTCAGAGTGTGGGTACTCTGGTCCCTACTGCTGCTTCATGTGCCTCCACTGCCGGAATCGCCACACCACAGACCCTTGCCAGCAGCATTTCTTAGCTCGGAAGCACCTGAACAAATGTTGATTACCTGACCATAGTCAGAGTGGCCACAGGTGGGTGTCAGCATACCCACGGCCGTGTGTACCATGGCTGCCTGGGCCAGTAACATGAGCCCAACCCTAAGTGGCCCCTAGAATAGTTCTCTTTAACACCACTGTGCCACACAAAGTTCCCAATGTCATTAATTACAAAGAAGCTACAGAGACACTATACTACACTGCCCAGCCAGCACGAAAGGCAGTACCACCTACCAAACTGATACCCCAAGACATATCTTCAGGGGGAAAACATGAAAGTGGCAGAGATAACTGATGCTCCAGTTGCACAAATCTCAAAGTAGGATTTGAAGAAATATGAGTATGCAGAGTAAAAGAACACATCCAAAGGAACACGTCTCCAACAAAAAGGTAACAATATAAAAGAAATGCCCGATAAAGGATATAAAAGAACTACTGTAAAGAAGTTCAGTGAGATTTGAGAGACTACAGACAGCCAATTAAACAAAGTTGGAAAGACAGCAAATGATATGAAAGAGAAATTCAGCAAAGAGATAGAAATCTTAAATAAAGAGCCCCAAAAATCTTGGAAATGAAGAAATTGATGAGCCTCCTCATCTTTCACAACGGACATACTAGATTAACAACAAATATCGTAAGTTGAGGACAGGTCTTCTGAAAAATCCTAGAAAGCTAAAAAAAAAAAAAAGCAATGAAGATCTCTGAGTCCTTTGGGGCACATTAAACAAATAAAGTTTTGGAGTTCTAAAGGGAAAGACAAAAAATAAGGCATAGAAAATTCTTCAGTGAAACAGTAGATAAAACCTCCCAAATCTTGGGCAAGATTTCAACATCCATATAAGTGTGGCCCATAGGGAGCAACCTATACAAACAGAAAAGATCCTGAGTCTAATAATGTAATATACTAGAATCAAAATAGCAAGATACAAAACCAAAATAATTCTAAAAATTAGAACAGAAATCGTATTTAAAACCCCATTAAACTAACAGCAGATTTCTCAGCAGAAACCTCATAACCAAGAGAAAGTGGAATGACATATTCCTGGTTCTGAAAGAAATAACTGTGAGCCAAGAATACTACACCTAGCAAAGCCATACTTCAGAAATGAAGGAATATAAAGACTTTTAAAGACAACAAAAACTGAGGTAATTCATCAGCACCAGAATGATTTTTCAAGACATGCTTAAGTCCTATACCCAGAAGCAAAAGAAAGATAACAACCAAAGCAGAAATGCACAGATATATAAAACCCAGTGGCAAACTACACGCAAAAAGAGAAATAGAAAAGAATTCACAAGATTATTACAAATATAGTAAACTACCAAACACAAGGTTCAACAAAAGAAGAATAGAATAAGTGTTACTCTAAACAAACAGAAGAAATTTAACAAAATGACAGACTAAAGACCTTACATACATATAATAACTGTAAATGTAAATGGACTGAATGTGGAATATAAAAAATTGATCTCATAGATTTTAAGAATGAATAGTGGTTACTAGAGTCTGGTGAGATTAGATGGACAGAAGGAGCAGGGAAAGTTTGATCAGTGGGTGTTAAGATGCAGTTAGGAGTAAGAAGCTCTGATGTGCTATTGCTCAGTAACATGGCAATAGATAACAACCGCGTGCTGTACAGCATCTCAAAAAGCTAGAAGAAAGGATTTAATCATGGAGAGATAATAAGTGTTTGATTAGATAGATATGTTTAATTTACTTAAATATTATAAAACATGTATATGCATATAAATATCACATGACATTCCATTATTATGTACAAGTTTTATGTTTTTATGTATGTTAAATAATTTCTTTAAGGAGAAGAGCCTCAATCACCTTTAGGAGAATATCAGAAGTCTACCTATGATACATCTGATTGGAGTCAGAGGAAGAAAGAAGACAAAAACATGAAAGCGTATTGCCTAAATTTTTTTTTCCAATTTAAAGAGATCCATTTATAAATCCAAAATGCTCTGCAGAGTCCAAGCAGAACTAATACCAAGAAAATCATGCCTAGGTGCACCCCAGCCCAACTGCTGAAATAAAGGTCATGGAAAAATGTAAGCAGACGAAGAAAGGGAACACATTACTGCAGGATACAATGATTCAAACGACTTACCAGAAGTAGTACAGTTAGAAACAGAAAAGTTGAGGGAGCCACTTCCTTCCCTTCATTCAACTATAAACGCAGCACAACCCCAGCGATTATCCACTTTTCAGTTTAGGAGGTCGCAGTGCCCCAGGAGGCAGATCTCACAACAGTAAGAGGCAGAATGGGAGGCACCAGAAGGCACCTGGAGTTGGAGGTGTCTGACCACAGTGGGAGGCACCTGGAGTCAGAGGAGTCTGACCCCTTAAATACTGGATACCTGCCTTATCAAGGGTTCCTCTTCATCCTCCTTTTCTTTTTGCCTTCTCCCTGTCCCTGCTGCTATCATCCCATGATTGTTGATAAACATAAGTACTTACTACGAGGTGTATACTCGGCAATTCTTTCCTTGTGCACAAGAACCTGGACTTTTGGGGGCCCATTCAGCTGTAACAGAAGCAATGGAGGCCACATGACAGTGAGTAAATATCTACGAAGTGGCAAAGGTGAGAACAATCAATCGAGAGTTCTATTTCAAATAAAATAATTCTTCAGAAATTTTCTTAGTTACTTTCTCTTTGGTGGGACAAAATACCTGACACTCACAAGTTAAGTGAAGAAAGGTTTATTTTAGCTCACAGTTCTAGGGGTTTCAGTCCACAGCCAGCTGGCTCCAAGGCAGAGCAGCCTGGCAGAGCAGGCAGGAAGGAGCAAGGTTGAGCCTCCTTTTTCCTTTTATTCCATTCAGCAAGCTCACTGGATAGTGCCACCCACATGTAGGGTGGGCATTCCCATTATCCGCACCCTGAATTATGCTAACTAGTCATTGCTTATTATTAATCATCACACACCCTTAATCTGTCTTCACACACCTTAGATTCAGGGACCTCCAAAGAGCCCCACCAATGAGTGCATGAGGCTTTGGGGCAACATCTAGATACACAAACTATAACAGGAATGAAGAACAAGCAAAGCCATTTTTAGAATAATGAAAACTAAGTAAATTGGTTTGTTAGAAGATCTGTACTATGTGGACTACTAAAGGAAGTTCTTTGGGTGATTATAAAATTATACTGGGGGAACTCATATCATCAGGAAAGGATGGATAGCATCAGAAATTGAAATACTAAAAAATATTAAACACAATTTTTCTTCTTAAGTTGTAACATTGTCTTGTTGGCATTACGTGTATGTACATATAATGCGTACAACATCTATAGAATAGGGATGGGGAATAAAGAGAACTATATACATGCAAAATTTATATATTTCATGTGAAGTGTCAAAATAGTAA
Organism: Hystrix cristata; assembly: GCA_004026905.1. Lineage (NCBI taxonomy): Eukaryota > Metazoa > Chordata > Mammalia > Rodentia > Hystricidae > Hystrix > Hystrix cristata. The sequence goes on from PVJO010009435.1 coordinate 44,077, forward strand.
CTCTAAGTAGAAGGAAAAGTTAATTTATATTGTAATTGCTACAGTATCCCATAAAATACTTATGTAAGTATGTAAAGCTAAATATCTAAATGTTTGTATCTGTGTGTGTGTGTTTATGAATATGTTCAAATAATCAGAGAGGGAAAACATGATAAATGAAAACTAACCAATAAAATCTATACTCAGCTGTACCAGTAATTATATTGTTTTAATTTATTAAGCATTCAAAGAGAAACGTTTCTGAGAATAGATAAAAGAGAAAAGTTGAATTATATGCCTTCATAAAAACTTCACCCTTAAAAACAGATATGGATAGATTTACAATAATGAGCTAACAGCTAATATGGCTTCCAGGGAACATATCTTCAAAGAGTGAAGTCAAAGGCTGCTACCACTAAAACACAAAGCAAAGAAAGCAAAACAAACAAAACTCCACCCAAGAACAAAGAAATTTAACTTCAGTTTTTTCTCCTCTACCCTAGCCTTTCTTTGAAGTTTTGAAGGAAATAATTTCTTCAGTTTATAAATTTAAAATTTAAAACAATACTCAATATAATTTTACCTTGCAAAATTCATAATAAAATAATTATAAATCATACAAACTGACATATAATTTAACTCATCATAAATCATTATTTAGCATACCATTAAATTAAATATGATTTCCCCAGTAATTATTAAAATGAAGGAAAGAAAAAAGGGAGGGAAGAAATTGTAAACCAATCATTTCTCATTTTTTATGTTAGACTTCTCTAGAGAATGCGTCCATGTTTTAATGAAAAAAATAATTGTTTACAAAAGGTGTTCCCCACCCATATCAGAAAAACAGAATGAGCTCAAATAAACAACCTAATGTTGAACCTCAAGCTTCTAGAAAAAGAAGAGCAACTCAAACCCAAAGCCTGTACAAGGGAGAATATTATAAAGATTAGAGCTGAAATTATTGCAATTGAAACTAAGAAAACAATACAAAGAATCAAAGAATCAAAGAGTTGGTTCTTTGAAAAATTAAATAAAATTGACAAATCCTTAGCCAACCTTATTAAAAAGAGGAAAGAAAAGACTCAAATTCATACAATTAGGAATGAAAAGAGTGAAATCACAACAGATCTGGCAGAAATCCAAAAGATCAGCAATACCAACTTTGAGACCCTGTATTCTAATAAGATCGAAAGTACAGAAGAAATAGACAGATTCCTAGATACATATGAATTACCAAAACTGGATCAAGAAGATATAAAAACTTTAAGTAACCCAATATCAGCCACTGAAATTGAAGAAGTAATTAAAAACCTACCAACAAAGAAAAGCCCAGGTCCTGATGGATTCACTGCAGAATTCTACAAGAAATTTAGAGATGATTTAATGACACTAATTCTGAAACTCTTTAACGAAATTGAAAGAGAAGCAATACTCCAAAATTCATTCCTGGAAGCAAACATCACTCTGATACCAAGGCCAGAGAAGGATCCAACAAAAAAAGAGAACTATAGGCCAATCTCATTAATGAACATAGATGCAAAAATCCTCAATAAGATACTGGCAAACAGAATGCAACAAGTTATCAAGAAGATTCTACACTATGACCAAGTAGGATTCATTCCAGGGATGCAGGCATGGTTCAACATACGCAAATCAATAAATGTGATACACCATATTAACTAAGCCAAGGACAAAAACCATATGTTCATCTCAATAGATGCAGAAAAGGCATTTGACAAGGTCCAACACCCATTTATGATAAGAGCCCTGCAGAAAATCGGAATAGACGGTCTTTATATCAACCTGATAAAAGCCATCTATAACAAACCAACAGCCAACATCATACTAAATGGTCAAAAACTAAAAGCTTTCACTCTAAAATCCAGAACAAGACAAGGATGTCTGCTCGCACCACTCTTATTCAATATAGTTCTGGAAACATTAGCCAGATCAATTAGACAAGAGAAAGAAATAAAAGGAATAAGGATAGGGAAAGAAGTTAAATTATCATCTTTTGCAGATGACATGATACTCTATATAGAGGACCCCAAAAACTCCACCAAAAGACTCCTAGATTTAATAACCAAATTCAGTAGCGTAGCTGGATACAAAGTCAATACTCAGAAATCAATAGCATTCCTGTACACAAACAACAGACTTACTGAGAGAGAAATTAGGGAAACAACACCTTTCACAATAGCATCCAGAAAAATGAAGTACCTAGGAACCAATCTGATGAAGGAAGTAAAAGATCAATACAACGAAAGCTACAGTACTTTAAAAAAGGAGATTGAAAAAGATATCAGAAAATGGAAAGATATCCCTTGCTCCTAGGTTGGAAGAACTAATATAGTGAAAATGGCCATACTCCCAAAACTACTATATAGATTTAATGTAATCCCAATTAAATTACCCATAGCATACCTCACAGAATTAGAGAAGACAACCCTAAAATTCATTTGGAACCAAAAGAAACCTAGAATAGCAAAAGCAATTCTGGGCAACAAAAGCAGAGCAGGGGCCATCACAATCTCTGACCTAAAACTATACTACAAAGCTACTGTAATAAAAACAGCACAAAAACAGGCTTCAAGACCACAGGAACAGATTAGAAGATAAAGAAACAGGTCCAAACACTCTCACTCACCTTATCTTTGACAAAGGGGCCAAACAACCTCACTGGAAGAAAGACAGTCTCTTTAACAAATGGTGCTGGAAAAACTGGCTCTCCACATGCCGAAGGTTAAAACTAGACCCGTATCTTTCCCCAGGCACTAAGCTAAAATCAAAGTGGATCAAAGATCTAAATCTTAAAATAGAAACACTAAATCTATTGGAAGATAGAATAGTTCGAACTCTTGAAGACATAGGGGTAGGCAAAGACTTTATGAACAAATCCCCAGATGCCCAGGAAATATCACAAAGAATCAACAACTGGGACCTGATCTTGTTAAAAAGCTTTTGCACAGCAAAAGAAACTATCGACAAAGTGAAGAGACAACCCACAGAGTGGGAAAAAATTTTTGCCAGCTATTCCTCTGACAAAGGACTAACATCTCGAATACACAAAGAACTCAAAAAATTCAGACCCCCCCAAATTTAAAGACTCAATCGAAAAGTGGGCAGCAGAAATGAATAGACACTTCTCAGATGAAGAAGGAGGAACAGCAGATAGACATATGAAAAAAATGTTCAACATCACTGGTCATTCGAGAGATGCAAATTAAAACAACCCTGAGATTCCACCTCACTCCACAAAGAATGGCTATTATCAACAAATCAGCCAATAACAAATGCTGGAGGGGCTGTGGAGAAAAAGGAACACTTCTCCACTCTTGGTGGGAATGTAGACTGGTGCAACCGCTATGGAAATCAGTGTGGAGATTCCTCAGGGAACTAGGACTAGAGGTTCCATTTGACCCAGCTATCCCCCTTCTTAGTATTTTCCCAAAAGAATTAAAAGCATCATACCCTAGCAATATATGCATACCCATGTTTATAGCAGCACAGTTTGTAATAGCTTAATCTTGGAAACAGCCCAAATGCCCATCAACAGCAGAATGGACTAAGAAAATATGGGTTTTTTTAATACAATGGAGTACTACTCTGCCATAAAGAATGATAAGCTTGAGATATTTCTAGGTAAATGGATGCATCTTGAGACCACACTCTTAAGTGAAATAAATCAGACACACATGTTTAAATACCACATAGTTTCCCTGGTGTGAGAAACTGAAGTGTAAATAAAGACTAAAATGTATTATATTGGGAGAGGGAAGAAAATGTCCAAATGGGAAAGGGACCAAGGGAGGGGGAAAGGAACAGAGGGACAAGAGAAATAAGAAATGGAAGGAAAAAATGGAAACAAATCTTTTGTAAATAGGGAGGGAGGAGGGGATGAGGGGAGGTGAACAGGAAAAAAAGAAGTAACCAGATATATCATGTACAGGTACAAATTCCCTATGATGAATGTTACCAATATGTACATCTAAAATGTACCATTAAAATAAAATTTAGGGGCTGGGGATTTAGCTCAGTGATTAGAGTGCTTGCCTTGCAAGCACAAGGGCCTGAGATCGATCCCTGGCACCACCAAAATAAATAAATAAATTAATTAATTAATTAATTAATTAATTAATTTAATTTAATTAAATTTCAAAAAAAAGATGTTCCCCTTCTGCTTGCTTTTTATAGATGTAAAAACACAATGTTTCTAAATCCTGCAAACATAACAGCAGACACTAGGCAGGTTGTAATGCACATTTGCTGTCTTATTTAAGGATGTTCATCTTTGCTATTGGAACAACACAAACAAAAGAGATCAATGAAATGTAAAAGGTCTGATAAGTAGTTACTGGCTTGCTAACCTGTAAAGCTTAGAAGACATGAAATAAACACAACCTATGTATGCTGAAAGTAACAAATGAGAATTAACTTACAGTTATGAAAGATTAAATCTTTTTTAAATTTTTTAATTATTTTTACCAAGAACATGTATTGGTACATTGTATACATAATGATCATAATCAACATGGTTATTTTGTACCTGTACATGATACATCTTGGTTTTCCCCCCCTTCCCCCCTCCCCTCCCCTCCCTTCCATTCACCCACCCCTTCCTATTTGCAACAAGTGTAACTACACTTTACCATTTTTTCCCCTTTCATCTTACTTTTCTTTTAACCTTCTTCTTTATCCCCCTTTTCCCTAATGAAAGACCTGCTTAGTGAATTTAGAGTAGACACACATAAAAAAACAGAGGAGCTAAGAAAAACAATGGAAAACTTGACCACTCAATTCAGGAAAGAAATGGAACCCATGAAACAGATCCAAACAGATGTCCAAGAAATCAAAAACTGTCTTGAAATCTTAAATGTTCATAAATCATACATCGTATTACTTACTTCCCACTGTTAACACTGTGATTCCTACTGTAGTACTATCACCCACTGATGACACCCACTTCCATCCATCGTGGCCTTTACCAGAGACACGTAGAGAAAATCTGCGGCTGTTCAGCAAGTCATCAGTAAGCTATAACCGCCAACCAGGCGTCCTTGCCCCTGTGTTTCTCTGACAGCCTGAACTCTGCCAAGCGGCCTTTCCAAGCCTCAGCCCTGGTTCTTAGTAACCAGCGTCGGTAGAGCAGGCCGAGAGGGCGAGAAGAGCGTGCCAACCCTGAACACTGGAAGCTGGGAATGGCCCGTTCATTCCAGATGCACTTGACGTTTAGGACTGTGCAGACATGCGCCAATACTTTCCTTTGTTTCTTGTCGCATTTTGAAAATTGGTTCAACAAAACATGAGATTTAAGCATCTTCATTTAGTCTGTGAGTGTGCCTGCGACCTCTGAGAAAATTTTTAAAACAGCTACTGCGTCGAGTAATTCTGCACTAAGGCAGACTACTCAGGTGGTCCCAAATGCCCAAGAAAATTAGCAAATTCAAAAATGGTAGCTAAATATGTCCTTGAGTTGGAGGGTTCTCTGCCACCAAAGTCAGTGCTGTGTCCAATCCTTGTTTTCACATACAGAAGCTGCTTATGGGATTTAGACTGAGGCTGAAATTGCTTTATACCCTGAGTCCCTAATGATACAAGACAGTCTGTGAGGCCTGAAATCAGGGCACATGATCTGAGCACATCATGTCACTTGGAAAAGAGATCTCAGAATTTCCTATCAGTTGAATGATTTCTGTCATTCTAAATGAGTAAAAGCATTAGAAACACACACATACACACACATGAGCACACACTAACATCAACAACACAATGTTGTCTTTATTTATCACCTCAAACTCAAAGATCACAGGCATGGTTTCAAGTAATTAACTTGACCCGTCTTTTCAGATTCTTCTGCACAAAATTTTAGTAAAGATTATACATTTTAAGTTTCTTAGAGTGAAACGATTAAAAAGACCAAAACGTCATTTCATTCACCTTTTCAAAGTAGTTATATTTTTCCTGTAATATAAAGTGTTAGTGTCCAATACTAAGAAGTCTGTTTGGAGTTAAATTACCTTTTGGTAAAATTGTCTTTAATTTGTCCCAGCGTCCTAGTGTTTTATTTTTTTAGTTGAATTAGCCAGGGATAAGTTTCAGTATATTTATAGAATGGAGTTTTGATACCTTGAGTTTCCAAAATAGTAAAGAATTTGTCTTCTGAAAGAAATGGAGATAGGCAGTCTGTGGAATTTTGTGTAATATTTTAAAGTATTATGCACCTGAGGAAATCTAAGTAAGGCTGACTAAAGAACAGTCCGGGCTGGACTGTGCCATATTTATCACCAGAAGTGTACAGAACATATAAAACTCACCATATCCATATATTTCCAATGTTTTTCATGAGAAACTGCTGAAATTTTAGTAAAAATGATTATGTACTGGCAAAGACAGGCTGGCCAACAAAACACCAAAGTTTCTGGCCGTCAAAAATTGAAGTACTCCAATAATACAGATAATTTTAACTATGTCTTTTGATGTCTTTGCTTTTTTGCCTACCTATCACTGGAATGCTGTTTTGTGAAGATTTTTCTTTCTAGGAGGGTCCACTGTTATCTCCCACTTACAGTCACTTATCGGTGAACTGTAACGGAATATTTGTGGAAAATATTTTGGGCTTTTGGAGAAGACTACAAGTTCTGAGTAAAAGGAATATAAAAGCATAAAGCAATAACCTATGGGAAAAAAGTGAATGTACCCATGGATTCCCAGAGAGGACAGGTTGATGTTTGGTCCTACACTGCATCCTTCTTACATCTTTCTGAAGTGGCCTCTTTATTCTGCTTCCTGAAATCTCAACTTTCCATTTCACTGTGGAACAATGTTGACTTTGCTTTCTGTCACTAATTTTAAGTCCTAAAGTAACCCAATTAGGGTATTGTGATCACAATTCCAGACTCAGCACTGAATATCTGGTTAATGGGGAATAAGTCACACCTGCCTGCCTTACCTCTTTTCTGTTCCACAATACCTGTGTCAGTAGATGTAAATGAGACTTTGTGGAACAGATGCAATTAAAGAAAAATATAAATGAGGTAATTTAAAATTTATCTCCATAAGTAGTGGGGAAAAGTATTAAAATGTTAAGTCTTTGAGGGATGAGGTATCTTTGAGAACACACATAGTTCTAGTCTTGTTTTCTAGGGTTGAGGGTATAGTTCAGTGGTCCAGTGCTTGTGTAGACTTATATCCTTGCCCGTGGTCTAGTTCTCATCTCAACAAATCCTTCTTCAAATCCATCAAACAAACTGCATCATCATGTAGAGAACACTATTCATTTATACCAACCCCCTACCCATGAAAGTTCCTTTCTTCCCCCATAATAACCCAACCTCTCAGTAAGCCATAACACACAAGGTAAAATAGCTATCAGATTAGTTCGTACCTAAATCAGAGTAAGGCAATCTGCAGGAGCATCATTATGGGGATTACGGGCCCTTTAGGAGAACATTCTTACTCCTTAGACTCCCTGAATTGAGAATGGATCTGTCCTAATGTCCTAATGTCCTGAATCAGTGGCCTAATTGCTCCTTTTCTCCTAATCTCTCTGTCTTTCCCTAAAATCTTAAAAAAAAATTTTTTTCTGGAAACAGTACAAGAAGAGTGACCATTCACTGCCTGATTTCAGCAAAATCCATACCCTTGACATCATCATGAAGAACAGCAATGAATTCTTTCTTCATCACCTTGAATGACTACTCTGGGTGAAGGAATGTGGGGGGACACCTACTATTTTCAATTATGCACATTGTATTTGTGCAGATCCAAGGTAATAGTTTTTCTGGAGAAACCAAAAACACTACCATATTAAACATGCACATTAATAATAAAATACTTTGCGATTTCAAAGATTAAAATGTAAATGTCCATCTTATAACATAGATGTTATCAAATATTATGCATATAGATATATGTATACTAAAACTCTTTGGGCAATCAAATTTTATTCATCTTGTCCCAAATTTGACTTTCTTTTCCATGGATTCTCATGAGAAACTCAGAGTGCATGCAACACAATGATTCAAGTCTCATCGCTTTGCAAGCACCTGGGGAACTCTACTGAGGCTGAAAACTTTGGCTTTACCAAAACCTCATGCTAAAAACACTAAACTGGGAAACTTACATTCATTTCCTTGGAATGGGCCCTTACAGATAACAACTGTCTAAGAAGGAGATAAAACTGATCCCAGACTGCCTCAATATAACTGCTATCTCTGCCAACCTGAAATCTGTGAACCATGAGTGTTGCTAGCAGCTTGTCTTATTTCACCCCCTGAATTCTAGCTTAGTAGAAGTACACAGATAACATCAGAGGGACAAGAGCTTTATTTGTTCAAATTGTCATATTTCCACTGTCTTTTGTTTATTCCTCTTTTGTGAAGCTTTGCTCTACCTCTTTCCAAGTTCCCCTTAGATGGTTGCTATGGGCCACCCTTGAACTCCTTCAACTATACCACTCCTCACTGTACTGCATGATTTTAATGGCACTACCACTGCAGAATATTAGCTATGGTATTTAACATGTTCATGGTTTATAGAGCACCCACATGCTACTGGAAGTGCTCAATTCTCTAATTTTGACTTTCTGCCTGCGTGCGTGCGTGTGTGTGTGTGTGTGTGTGTGTGTGTGTGTGCATGATTTAAAGTAGTCTTAATGCTGCACTTGTCTTGAAGCTCTCACAATGTTAGCATACTTTCCAAACTCTGTGAAAACAAATTAAGAAAAAAAAATCATCTAGGCCAAGAAAGGTGATGCTAGAGCTTGGGAATTTGAAGGATGACAAAAGTTAATCACTTGTTATTAAAAGCAAAATTGACTAGAAATGAAAGGCTACCTCCTCCCTTACCTGACAGAAGAGATCAGAAATAATGAGCCCTTGATTATATTAGCCATCTCAGTGATCCAAAAGATTGTGATGCTCTCTTTCAAGAAAGAAAATACCACAATGTCTCACACAACACTGTGTGCAAGTATTTTGATTCTTGCTTATTCTTTCAGATTATAGTTGTATGGTGTGCTTCATGAATACTTGGTCTTGCTTCGCTGTCTTTGCTTCCCCTCCTCTTTTTAAAGCAAGTTTCCTGATTCCTATTGGATTCATCTTTTTATCAATACAACCATACTAAAAATGAAGACCATACTAAAAGTGAGTTTAACATTTTTAATGTTAAATTTTAATTAATGCCAGCACCATATGTTTGGCATAAATGGAATAAATTTTTAATGGATTGAATTGGCAGCTATTTTATCTAGATATTTGAACAGAGTATGTGCGTGTGTGTATGTATTTGTGTATATATGACTTGTACTCTTGAACAAAACAACAAGCAAACCAAGAGTGAAAACAATGTTGATGCAAACTTAAGAAACCTAAGATAAATATCGCCATCTTTAGGGAGATTGTTCCCATCATAGCATGACATTTTTCTATAAATTAGGCCAAAGTAGATATTGATTCTCTTTGCACAATAATAAATATTTCATCAGTAAACATATCAAAGCTATGCTATGTCTACTTGTGGCACCCAAAGCATATTTTCAATTTGCACACTGATGTACTGATTTTCAAATGAAAAAAATGTTTTTTTTCTAAACAATAATGACAATTTAACTCCCCCAAAACTGGGCTTCCCATAAACTTCCAATTGTCACATACTGTAATGTAGAGGGATTTGACCTCAGTAACCATATTAGAAAAAAACCAATTAACTAAAATATAGTTGTAAATTCAAGTTTTAATAATCTGTACTTCAAGTAAATAAAGGGGAAAGACAAAGTCCTTAGCAGATACCTTATCTAAGAAGATATACAGATGACAGACAAACATATGCAAAGATGTCCTGCCTCGTATGTCATTAGAAACATGCACATAAAACAAAAAGAAGTCCTACTACACACCTATTAGAATGATCAAACTCTGGAACTCTAGGACACTGACAATGCTAAAGTCTGGCAAGGATTTAGAGCAACAAAACTTCTCAGAAATTGCTGGTTGTAATGCAAAATGGTGCAGCCACTTTGGAAGAGAGCTTGGCAGTTTCTTACAAAACTAAACATACTCATTCTGTGTAATCCAGCAATTGCACCTCCAGCTACTTACCCTGATGAAGACATAGCTACACAAAAATCTCCACATGGATGTTTATAGGACCTTTACTCATAATCGTCATTTCTTGGAAGCAGCCCAAATGTCCTTCAGTAGATGAATATATAAACAAACTGTGGTACATCCAGACCAAGGGATGATTATTTGGTGCTAAAAGGAAATGAGCATGTAAGCCACAGAAAAACATGATATACACTTAGTCTATGACCTTTGAATGATAATCACATGTCAGCTGGATTCATCAAATGCCACTAATACATCCCTCTCCCAATGGATGTTGATATGGGGAGGCTATGGTGAGTGGGCAGCAGAAGGTATATGGGAAACCTCTTTTTTTAGTTTTTTGAATTTAAAAGTGCTCCATAAAGTAAAATCTAATAAGGGTTATTTTAGTTTTTAATAATGTATGTTTTAAGATCCAGAAAAACAGTTTAGTAAGTTGGTCAGCAAGCCAAAAGCCAGAAATTACACTCAATACACCAACAGTCTATAATTTGGCTTTCGAATTATGTGCTACAGAATTGAATAATTCACTGTTTTCTGTGATTAAATATATAGACACAATCAGAGGTGACACGTTTTCTATACATGCTAGTAAAAGCATGACAACAATCTGAGCCTTTTTTCTCTTTGAAAAGGCTATTTCATTTTGCATAATGCAAACGATATTAATATATACTATGGAAACAGAAAACATCACCATCAAGTGTATAACTTTTAATAAAGTTATTACAACTGGAGGAATTCTTCAGTCTGATTAAGTGAGATGCAGCCTTTTAAGAAAATTCCAGAAGAGCCTTTCCATCATATTAAATGACAGTTGATAATCCCAAGATTATTTTAGCAAGGTATTTGTGGGAATTTGAACAATGAATTTTATTTCATACTTTTAATTTGTATTAATGTACCTGGATATCCAAATTCTCAGAAAAGTTGATCAATTTATCCAAAAAATATATTTGATTATTATCAAATGTATTAAAATTTGACATTTAATCTTGTATTTCCTTTCTCAATTTAAACATTATCTTAAGTAGACTCAACTTTTCTATTTATGAAAGAATTATCAAGAAAATTAAGCATTATTCTACTATCCAAAAACCTTCAATATTTGGTGCTACACAGAGCACTGATGCCCTCTGGAAAATACCAAAAAGATTTAGAAGTAATTCCTGTCATTAATAAGGACATAGTACAGTTTGTCTGGAGAACTTGTAGCCCAGTGAAAAAGCAAACGCAAGCTACTAAGTAGTTTCTACTTGAAATCTCTTGGAGTTTTAAAAACAATAGAAAATTTAACAATTTGAATAATGTTACACATACTGTCATCGGATTGTTTATGTGTGTTTGTGTGTGTAAGTCCTAAAATTGACAGCAGTAGCTTAGTGCAGGTTTGTACCACATAGCTTTGCAATAAGTGACAGGTTTAGACCTTCAGTACATATTTCAATTATTGTATGAATTATTTTATTTTATTTTTCTGTGAGGGTGTTTCCTATATACTTTAACTGATATTCATCATATTCATACTGAGTACAGAAAGTTTGTAGAAAAATGATTTATGCTAAGCTTTGAAAGATGTATAAATCTATGATAGTTTAGATTCGTTAACTTTTATAATCACTTTAGAATATTAAAAAAGCATTTTCCTACATTTAATTGTATTTCTAGAGAGAAATGGCAAACAATAATATTCTTACAAATAGAGTATTGTTTGTCTTGTTGCAAGTAGAATACTGATAGATGACTGTCTTATACACCTCCATGCACATATCTTAGGTAAAAGAGATATCTAACCCACAGATCCATGCAATAAAGTAGTTTTATTATTCAGAAAGAATTATTCAAATGTACAGCATTAAAAAATTGTGATAGTTAACTGACTGTGTCAATTTGAGTAAGAAAAGCTCAATTTAATTGGATAAGCATAATTCTGGGTGTGGAAGACCCACCTAATCAAGGTTTGCTGTCAGAATGGTATAAAAGGAAAAGAAGGAAGGCTCACTTCTCTTTCTTTGGAGGAGCTCCAGGCTTCACCTTCATCTTGAATGTCATCTCCTGGCTTTCTAGTGAAGACACTTCAGCCTTCTGGTGCAGACATTTTGGCCTGCTGATATGGACTCTCATGGGACACCACATGGAGCTCCAGGCCTTCAGCTGGATCCTTCCAAACCCTGGTGTGCAGACAGGCCTTTTGCACTTTTCCACATCTGACCCTGTGAGTAGCCATTGTAAGTCCATCATGTATATTCTCAAATATTTGTGTGTCTTGTTTTAAATCTATGTCTCTAGTAAGCACTGATTTATTGTATAAATATTTATTTTCAAAATACTATAGGTGTGAGATAAGAATGTGAACCAATGTTTTCCAAAAGACCAAGGCTTGATGATGTAAAAAATCATATACGGTATAGGATTAATTCAAAGCCCAAAATAAACCTGTGAAACCTAACATGACAGCGTATGAAAAGTTCATTGCATTGATGTGGAGTCAGATCCCACATTAGAACTAACCTTAAAGAAATTAATCGTTATTGATTTTTGCATGGTATCAAAGAGAGTATCCACAAGTATCTTCAAAGGCCATTAAAATACTTTCAGTTTTTCTACTTCCTGTCTCTGTGAGACATGTGTATTTGCTTTACACATGTCAACGAAAGTAGCATATCAAAGCTTGAATCCAGAACCAGATATAAAAATCCTACTGTCTTCTATTGAGACAGACTTTAAAAAAAATGGAAGATGTAAAACAATGCCCCTCTTCCCACTAATTTGTTGGTCTTTGAAAATATATTTACCAAAAAATCGTGGTATTCATGTTAATGTAACAACATTTTTTTCCAGCACTTTTGCTTTGAAAAACCTCAGACCTGGCACAGAGTTCATAGAACTTAGAGTTTACTGTTTCTGGAGACAGAGATTCTATGTATACAGAGGCAGTACACTTCACTCATACACAATATAATGAAAAATGTTGATAGCAATATTTAATTTGAATTTTGCTTTTCCAAGATGAGGCAAATTAATTAAATATATAGGAAAATACCTACAAACATTTAATTTTTAAAGACAGAATTACAAGTATGTGTAAAGTATTTACATATATTTTATTTTATGACAATAAAGGCAAGTAGAAGTTTGCAATTTTTTGGTTGAACAACATGAATATTCAAATTTTACTCAGTTATTTGCATACCAGGAGTAGAAGAAAGTTATAAATAGTTATCTCCATATCCTAAAATTAATAGATGTTCTTCAGCCATGAAATTTTATCAATGTCTAAGTAGGTAAGAAAATGACTGAACTCGCTTAAAATATCGCTTTTTCTCCTTATGAAATTGAGAATTTCTCCTTCTCTATAACGACAGCCTGCCATCCTGAAATAGGCTCTTGGACTATTAAAGGAGAGATTAAAAATGCTCTCAAGGAACAGAACCATCCCATATTTTCACAAATTGTAGGAAGAGTGAAAAGAGACCAGATAATTAATTTTTCATTCCAAATAAAATGTCATTTGTGATGCAAGAACAAGGGTGAATTGTGAGTAAATCTCTCCAATAAAAATACAAAAAATCCCACTGGTAATGCTAGTAAAATGATCACTTAAAATTATATCCAGGGAGCAGAAACATTTTTAAAAATATAGGAAATGTGGGTGATTGTATGAGAATACGGCATTTTACTTTAATACCTGGAAGAAAAAAATCAGTTTTTTCTCTAAGAGTACTCATTTTTAATGGAAAATTATATTTCTTCGCTTTTAATTTTAATAGTCTTTAAAAACAAGCTACTGAGTGCTGAGTTCATGGCATTCGCATTTACATTGCAGATTGCAAAGAACCATTTTTAAGACTGTAATTATCTTCTCCAGGTGGCCAAGTTAGCCAAAGATGTTTCTTTGTAACTCTTGGAAGATGTTACATCAGTTTCTTATGAGATACTGAAAAGAGATAAAGAAATTTGACTTTTCTCAGATTTGAATTCTTTTCATAGATTAAAAATTGGCTATTTCAATAGCTCTGTTCTCAAAAACTGTAAGATTTTCATCTCTAGTAAATCTTATGGCCTTGCAATAAAATATAAGTCTCTTATCTTCCTTTTACAGTCATATCCATATAATGCAAATTCCATTTCTGAATAATTTTCATGCACCTAAAGAAATCTTCAAAAGACATTTTTAAACAAACACCGATGAAATGGAAAAATACTAAAATCTATAATTGTAGCTGGAATATTTGACACTCCCCTCTCCCAGAAATAAACTATAACTAGAAAACAGTAAATTAAGAAGGATGTAAGGTTGAAAAAACCACCACCTACCAATAGGATTTAAATGACAGTTACAAAATATGACATCCAACTAGAGCAGAGCACTTATTCTTTTCAAGGATACATACATTGAGTGTTCATCAAGTTGAATTATGAAACATGGGTTTGCTGTCCTGAGGCATGAAAAAACTGTGTCAAATTAAAGGACTTGATATCATGCAAAGTAGTGGAATTAAACTGAATGATAAAGTAACAGGAAAATATTCAAACACACAAAAATAGGCAACATATTTTTAACAATAATCAAATAGGAAGTCCCAAGATAAATTAGAAATTATTTTGAACCGAAAGAATTTAAAAATACAAGACAAAACTTTGTGAGACGCAGTCAAGCAGTGCTTGTAGGAAAATTTATAGCATTAACATAGTAGAAAAGAAGGTATCAAATCATAATCTACGTTTTTATTATAAGAAAGTAGAAAAAAGTAGAAAAAAAAACAAAGCAGAAAGTAGGAAATAGGAACAGCAGTCAAGAATTTGAAAACAAAGAAACGATAGTGATAATGAATGCAAGCAAAAAGTTTTTCTAAAGATCAATCATAAAAACAATAATTAATGGAAGATCAATGAAACTTGTAATCTATAGCAATAGAGACAAGCTACTCAAAGAAAAAGACGAAAGGAAACAAGTTAATACCGAGAATGAATGAGAGAATGTAGTTGCATACTTCATGGACCTTAAAAGCATAAAGAGAGAGTACTGTGCTTTGCTACAAGCCCTACACACATACACGACAACTTGGACAATGGTCCAAATCTACAGAACCCACAGACATCTGATATTCACCTATGACGAACTGCTTAATCTAAATCATCCTGTAACTATTAAGCAAATTGAATTAATAGTTCAAACTCCCCCCCTAAAAAAATCTTCAGGCTCAGTTTGTCTCCCTGGCAAATTCCTCTGAACATTTAAGATGAGATAGAAATTCTACGCACTGTTTCAGAAAATAACAAACATTCATCTACATATTTCCAAGATTCATTTGAAAATGATTTTTGCATGATTAGATCATAAACTAAATGTATCAGTACCCTGAAATTACATGAAACGCACATATACTGGGGTATAAATGTTGACAAAAAGAGATAACTCATAGAATTACAGTGTGTCTGAGTCTTATTTATTGCATCCATAGAAATATGAGCTTGAAAATTCTATAATTTGTAAGACCTTGCTATGTCATGAGTAAACTCAATGCATAAAGTAATTCATTTTTTTAGTAAAATGGCCCTATATAAACATTATGTGTGACTTTTGATGCATTCAGGGGAATGGAGATGGCAAGGATTAACTGAAACACAATCAAAGAGAGAAAGAGAGAGCCAGCGAGAGACAGAGACAGAGAGACAGCAAGACAGAGACAGAGAGGCAAAGACAGGAAGTGAAGGAAATAATGTTTGATTCCTGTCCCTTCCACTCACTGACTCCTGGTCAACAATAAGCATTACACAAGAAACAGGATCACTTTTTCTCCCTGAGTGTCTGCCATAAAGTGAGCAACTCTTTTGAAAAGTGTGTATTAATTAAATATAATAAATATACATATAATTTCTATACTCTTTAACCACACATGCATATATATTGACAGGTGTTTAAGTGAACAAAGGTCAGCTTAATTCACAAAGAACTCTGAAAAACAGCAGAAAATTTTCTGATATGGTATTCAAGAAGTGACCAAATATGCTATAATATACAATTTGACAATGATGATGGGCTTAGATCATTGAAAAAGAGAAAAAGTTTGCACACAAAAGATCAGAATAGAGTAGACAAATACAAGTTGATCTACTCACTATCTGAGATGACTTGTCTAGTACATATAAACTACCTGCGCTAAATATCAGATTTGTGATTTTTCCATCAATGAGGGCTAAGATTAAATCATTGTTTAAGGAACATACCACAACATATTCTAAGACTTCAAAAGCTATACTGATTGTTTATAAATTTATCATATAAACACTTAACATTTTTTTTTATTAACAAGCGCTGTTCAGGTGAGAAATGGTTGAAAGTGTGTTAATAACTTCTGCATAAGCGAAGACACCTAGAGGCCCTAAGATTTCTCTTTCTTATATACTCAGTTTATTTCCTTTGAAAAATCAATTTAGCATAGTGAATTATATTCTCTCCTTAAAACTTCCCTGTTCATTTCTGTAACACTTTAAGTAACATATTAAATTGAAACGTATATTCTTCTATCTATTGGGATCTACATGGCCCAAGTAGACAGAGCTCAAAATGAAAAGTACTTTCACTTGATGACCTTGTATCATTATCTGAGCAGATACAGCACCAATTATTTTGGTATACTTTTTAATCTAATATTTTCTGTCCTATCACTAACCCATCAAAGAAATTCAATACCAGGCATTTAGACTATACAAATTATTATGCAACCTATTTTTCCAAAACAAATTTGAGTTCAGAAAGGAGTAAAAACCTTAGTGGTTTTAATAGTACTGTGGATGCTATTATTCTTCTGGGCATTTTTCCTTTGTTGGTTGATATCTGTCTAGTGTGCTCTTAATTGCTGTAACTGGAAGCAATGATTTAATGTATGGTTTTAACATATAACTCAACAAAAAACAAACATTTTATTCCTTTTTAAACTTTTATATATGTAGAAATATATAAAATAATTTGTGCAAACTCAAAATACTTATAAATTTATGTGTTTTATTAGGCAAAGTGTTGCTTTGGTTGAATGTCATGTTTTTGGTATGCTCTGTTGCATTCTAACATATGACTATATGCATTTTCTCTGTCTATTCAATCACTGGTGTAATTTAAACTGTGTCCAACCCTTTTGCTATTTCAAACAAGACTTTAATAATATTCATATAGTCACATATGTTGCTTTTATAATTATCAATTTGTCTGAAAAGTCAAATACTGGCCTCATCTCTCTTGGTTTCTTCCTATTTCGAGATCTCAATTCTTTGGATTTTTCATACCCTGTACCTCTATGCTATCTTCAAGTAGATGTTGTTAAAGATGTCCAATATTTGCAGTTAATCTCACTGGAATCAGGAAGGTAAATTAGTTTGTTCACAGTCAAGGAGATGCCCCTGTATTCTTCACATTGCAAATTCTTCCTCACACCACATGCTTTGTTGTTTAAATACCTATTTTTTCCCTCTTAATTTTCTCCACACACAGTGGGGTAAGATTAAACATAAGGTGAGGCAAATAGGCTTCCCAAAACCTGGATATTCACCCTGACCAACTTATGGGAGCTTCAGTGTAACTTCAGTATCCTAGAATTCTGGAGTGTTCAGACTTGCTACAAACCTTTCAGAGTTCTAATCCAGACTGCAATCATGAAACCTCACCCTTTCTTTCTTCCCCAAATCCAGTCCCAGGCTTCTTCCAAAGCAAAACTGCCTACATCACAGGTACTCACGGGTGCTCAACCTCTGCTACTTATTTGCATTCTTTGCTTGAAGTATTCTATTTCTCTATAACATCTTGGTCAGCTTTACACATTCTGAATTTACAGAAAGGAGTGATTATTTCCCTATATTAACCAACAGGTCTTTGTTATTTTCCCCATAATTCCCACCTATCTCCTTCAGAGCAGTTATCACAACTTATAATAGTATTTTCTGCACCATTTTTTGTTGTCCTCAACTACAATCTAAATTCCACAAAGGCAAAATCATGTCCGGAGAGACCAGTGCATCTCTAGTATTTAATACTTTGTTGGATGTAAAAAGGACTCAGCAAATATTACTCAAGAGGTTAAAAATTGGGTTATTTTCATGTGTCAATGCTATGAAATTAACAGCAGATTTTAAGGTCAATGAAAAAATAAAACTAAAAATTAAAAGCTTTCTTAAAGACATGACAAAGTATCACACACTTTAAGGTATTTTATCTATTATAAAACTATATAATATAGATATTATGATCTCCCTGTTATAGATTATAGATGAAGAAATTAATATGCATGGAAATTAAGTTCAGTTCTTAAAATTTAGCTGCTAATGACATAACTGAACTTTAATCCCACATTCATCTGATTCTGAAATCAGACCTGTTGACTGCACCATGCTGCCCTAAGTAAGCACTTTAGATTTATAGATGACTTCAGATAATCTGTATAAATCCTGTAATTAAAATTCCTTGAACTCCAGTGTGCTTCCCTGCCTCACTTCTCCATGTACTGTAAAGCACACCCAGGAAACAACTGATCCTGTCAGAAGTACTGCATTCACATTATTTGTGTTTCAATTTCCTTGTCACGAAACTGTGCAGAATTATGATTATATATCGTTTTGCTTAAAGACATCTCATCTCCGTAAATCTTAGACCTGAATTACGAGAGTATAATCAATTTACAGATGTCACACTTAATACATATAGAATGGATGTTTTCCTGGATTACTGAGTCACTGAAATTGAGTGGAATGCCTATTTCTAACATTGGTGGAAAGAATGTATGATGAAGAGGAAAGAGAAACCGCGGCGTGTAATAAGAGCACGGGACTTAAACTGCTGCAGAGCTAACAGGTTCCATGTTCAAAGGGAGCACCTACAGGCTAAAGAGGCTAAATAACTGGCACGGTGTTGAGCAACTTGCTAATGGCACAGCTAGCAGCATGCTAATCGCTTTACAACACACACTACCTATGAGGTAGCTGTGTTGCTAGTGGCATCGCTAGTGGTATGCTAACCACTTTGTGGCACACATACTGGTTTCTGTTTCCTGGGTGAATGGTTCATAAATAATAAATTCTAATGTTTCATCTGAACAGTTTATGACTTCTTTCTCTCTGACTTTTCCATAATTCTCCTTTCTTTTGATTCTAATATTTATATTATCATTAGGTGTTTGGGTTTATAACCCTTCTTATCCTTTCTGTGCAAAATTCATTATTTACATTAACCAGACAATAAATTGTACTCCTCTACAAAGGGGCAAATTCTTTTCCATTTCTGTATCTCTGAAGAAAGAAACATTACACTGGTCAGCTTTCCTCTTACTAGGACAAAATGCCTGACACTCACAGCTGAATGGAGGAGCCGCGTGAAATAAACTCATAATTTCAGAGGTCTGGTCCACGGTCTGCAGACTCCGAGGCAGGAATATCGTGGGAGAAGGGTGTGATGCAGCAAAGTGCTTGCTTCAAGGATGCCAGAAAACAGAGGAGAGGAAAGAGTTCCAACAAGAGATGGACCCACCAGCACACCCTCAGTGACCCACTTCTCCAAGCAAGCCTCACCTCCTCACAGAATGTTCAACTGCTGTGTATCATCGGATTAATCCACTAAGGAGCATATTGCCTTGATGATCCAATCAACATTCCAGGAGTCTCTTAGTCTATTCAAAATGACAATAAAGATTAACTGGCACATAAACCTATAGAACCCAAAATAGTCCAGAAATATTAAGAATAGTCATATTTGGTAAGAGTGAATTTGCTTTAACATTTACATGTGAATTGAACAAATCTTTCATTGATCATCTACCATGGTACAGGGATGTATTCATATAAACATGAATAATTTATACTCTTTTTCAACAATGAATTCACAGTTTAGCAAAGTAATTACACAGAAAGACAAACGGCTAAAATACTTTCAAATAATATTTGCCCAAGTGATGTGGAGAAGTTTGACTAAGTTCACTCTCACAGGAGGCACAAATTACCTGAGATGCTTCACCTACCCGTAATGGAATAGGACAATAGTAAAACGGAATGAGGAAGAGTTCAGTATACTGGTATTTTGTACAAGTTGCACAAAAATGTATACAGATGCTGTCTTTTTTCTAATAAATGCAGTTGAAATAAGAATATGTCCCTGCTGTAAATAGGGAGGGAAGGAACAGAGGGGAGAGGCGGGGAAGAGGGGGGAGAACCAAGATGCATCATGTATAGGTACAAAATAAATGTGATGAATGTGACCATTGTATGTAAAATGTACCAATACATGTTCTTGGTCTAAAATTTAAAAAAAAGAATATGTGTTTATTTATTTACAATGCACTTTACATGCAAGGCAAAAACTCATGAAAATCAGCATCTGTTGCAGGAGGAAAATAAAACCTTTTTATTTTCTGAACCTCTCATTTCACATAAAGAAAAAGCAGCTAAATAAATTTCTCTAATGTTACTGTTGCCTATAGCACCTCTATCGCATATATGGGTCTGTGTCTTTTGGCACGTCTGTTATGTCTACTCAGTTTTCCATGATATTATTATTTTTTGGAGGGGTGCTAGGGATCAAACTCAGGGCCTTGCACTTGCTAGGCAAGCACTCTACCACTGAACTAAATCTCTGACTTTATGATATTATGTTTTCAGAGTCTTCTCATTCTGCACTTCAGTGCATATTCTTCTATAGTGTTTATTATAGTAGTTATCTCATCTCTACTACCACATATTGTAAATGGTTATACTCAGAAAGAACAATAATCTATATTGGTAAAATTAAGGGACTGCTAGCCAGTATCTAGTTAAAATTTTAAATTCACAAACTGTATGATCTAACAATTTTACATGACATGTACCCTGTTTTAAAAAGCATTGTTTGTAATGATGGATCATTGCAAATACCTACATTTTTTGAATAAGAAAATCAAATAAAAATCAACAAAAATAAGCTATGTGCTATGTACCCTGAAAATTTTTGTAGTGAATAAGGTAATGTGATTAATTGAGATGGGAAGCTCTTCAAAACTAATGAGTGAATAATTACATCAGAGAAAAATGTTTAGATAAAAATAGAATTTTTGTAAGGCACACATTGATTATGTATTTTAGAGACATTTATAGAGCTATAAAAATATACAGGAAAAATAGAACAAGAATTATCATTGTAGAGGATTCTGGAAATGAGAATGGCAATCAGTACAATTTTAACTGTTATCACATGTTTGTGTTTGTGCTATTTTATACTTTTTGCAAAAAAATTTCCAACAAGTTCCCCAGTTGTAAATATTTGCTTTAGATCTTTGTGATGAATGTGAAGTGTCGTGTTTCTTTCACTGATTAGACCTGTGAGTATGCTGCTATGAGTTTTTCCATTTTAAAACATTTGAGTTGCGTAATAAAACTGAATTTCTTCCTCTTCACACTATTCATTTTAGTTCCATTTGTTATGTTTACTCATGCAGGTTTCCGCCTAAGATTCTTATTCAAAATCACATCTTGCTGCATTATCTTATAATTTTAAGTTCTGTTTTATAATTTTCCATGATAGTCTATGCATTCTAATTTGTAAGTTTTATTTAAATCTATATCAGAGCATCATCAAAGACAAACAACAATCAGCTCTTAATCACTTCCAAGGAGACCCAGTGGGCGATGGCTAGATTTATGGCAGTTATCATTTGGATCTTGAGTGTTCCCCAAAGTCTGATGTGGCCAAGGCCTTTTCCTTGGGGAAGAGCTACTGGGATTTGGAACTTTTAGGAGCTCAGGTTTAGTGAGAGTCCTTTAGCCACTAGAGCACAGAAGAGAATTGCGGCTTCTTTGCTTTTGCTCTCTCTTTTGCTTCCTGGCCATGAAGTAAGAAGTTTTGCTGCCCACCATTGCCATCCATTACTCTACCGGAGATCTGAAAGTGGTGGATGTACCTGATTACTGACTGGAATTTCCGCAACCATGAACCAAAATAAATCTTTTCTTTCTACAAATTAATCATCTCATGTATTTCTTACAGTGATGCAAAGCTGATTATCACAGTGTCAAAAATTGATTCATTCATTCAACAACTCTTTACTGAGTGTTTAGTCTCTGCCAGACATTTCCTAAGCATTTTGACTCACAAAACAGCAAAAATGACAACATAAAAAATCCTGCCTCATGAAATTACACTTTAGCAGCAAGTAACACAAAATAAATACAAATAATTACATTATATTATATCATGTATATGTAAAGCTTACTAAGTACATATTACAAGTGGAAAGAGAAGGCAAATTGATAATGGTGGACAGAAGTAGAGGTGGGAGGAAAGATGAACAGTTTGAATTTTAATTATAGCATTTGGGGTCAACATTATTGAAAAGCTAACATCTGAGCAAAGACATGACAAAGGTAGATTTTATTACAGTGACCTAGTTTTTAAATCCAGCCATAGTCATTTTTAGAAAAGATGAGTAACACCAAGGAAAGTGGAACAAGAGTTAAGTCCTAGAACCTCAAAATGTTAAAAGATCAGGGAGATAAGGAGAATCTGGTGAACAAGCCTGAGAAGTAAAAGCCAACACGATGGGAGAAAACCCGAGAAAAAGTAGTATTGTAGAAGCCATGAGACCAAAAGTGTCACAACCAGGAAGGAGTGAAAAACCATGAGAAATGGCATTGACAGGTAAGGAGGGTTGATGTGAGAATTGGAGCCATTTGGTATGGGACATCTAGCAACCTCAGTGAGCAAAATTGCAGGAGAGTTCTAAAGAACTCAAACACTTCCAGTATCTGTGGTCTCTGCCCTACCCCCATCTCTTTTACTCTCTGAGTGTATTAGTTAAATTTCCATCTCTAAAACAAAGACCTAAAACAAAACCAACCCATAAGGGTAAGGTTTATTCTGGCTCACAGTTTCAGAGGTTTTAGTCCCCCATACATTGGCCCTGATGTGTTGGCCTAAGGTGAAGGAGCACATCATGGCAGGCAGCATGTGGTGGTACAAAGCCACTCGCTTATGGCTGGGAATTAAAGGAGAGAGGGCAAGAGGATGGAATCACACCATCTCCTGCAATGGCATGCCTCTAAAGGCCAAAGATCTTCCACTAGGCCTCACATCTACCTCTTAAAGGTTCTGCCACCTCCTAAGGGCAACAGGCTGGGCACTAGGTCTGCAACACATGGACCATTGGAGACATTTGAGATCTAAAATATAGCGCCTAAAAATCATTGTTCTGAATTTTATGCTCATCATTCACCCCTATGTTTTATAGTTCCACCACAAACATTTCTATTCCTAAGCAATATACTTTTGGTGCTGTTTGCGCGCGCACACACACACACACACACACACACACACACACACACATACCCCACACGACTCCTGGTTCTGTTTTTCTACTTGAAACCTGACTGATATATTTTCTTATGGGCAGACTACAGCATAATCACCCTCCCAAATCCTATGCCCAGAAAGAAGTAGACCTTTGGCATAAGATTAAAAGGAGGTCCCACTAGAAACCTAAACTAAAATCAGGAGCTCCGACCCAGTCTTGCAGAGAGCTCTTCCCTGGAGTAATAGGCTTCTGGGCAACAACAAAGCAACACCATATTTCTTTCAGGAACCTCTCCAGTGAGGTGAAACTGGCCACAGCATAATTTTGGAGTTTCCATATCGCGTCTTCTTCCTTAATATCACCTTAATGTATAGTATCATCAAAATTTCACTCAGCCCAGATGAATGCACGTGGATACACTCGCACAACTACACCTCCCTTCGGTGTACCTGCTTGACCTGGGGCTGCAGCAGGAAGTTCCAGCACAGACAGCGTCCCCCGTCCCAAGCACCACGGTGCGTCTCTGTGATCTGTGCAGGAAGCCTTCATTCGGCACCACGGGAGTTTGCTTAACCCTGTTCTGGGCAGGCTGCGACACATGGGAGTTTATGCCCCTTCGCAGCACCCTTTCAGCAATGAAGCATAAATATCAGAGAGCAGGTACCTAAGATTCTCCACTCCAAAATAAAGAATTCTTCCATGTGGCTCCTCAGGAGGTGTGCCGCAGAATGAGTCATGCGTGCCCACAGGGGAAACGCCCTCATTAGCAGACTTTTCGTTACTTCATATCCGTTTTCTTTTCATGTTCATTCAGTCTCGATTGTGCTTCCTAGAATCGTCTCCTAAAAAACTACTTGCGTTCAAGAGCTCTCTTAGCTAAGCAGTTTGGTTCTGGAAATTGCCTAAAAAGTAAACATTAAGGAATCGGGTCATTTGCAAGTAGATAGGAACAAAAACTCCACTGGTGGTGGGACATAAACTGGTACTAGAATCACAGTTATTAAGACTCCAATCCGGCAGAGATGTGGATAAAATACAGATGGAAGGAGAAGAACGGGCACTTTAACTCGTCCCAATATTTTCAATAGAGAGAGAAAAAGTTGTCAATAATAAGGAATATGGCATTGAGAGATTTTATAACTCCCCTAGAAGCTATGGAGAAGAAGAATATCAGGTTCAGTCAATCAACCATCAACTTAAGGCACATGGAAAAAGCGAAAAGACCTCCCTGACGTACTAACCAAAAATATTCATTTCTTGCATTTACAGAATAGACCATGCTCAAAAATCCATAGCAGGATTTGATTGTAAGCATAAAGCAGGAGACACTGAACACAGAACTGTGGAAAATGTGCTAAAATCAGGGCCAGTGTAGAGAAGGAAAAGTACCCTGTGATAGGTACATCATGGGGGATATGTAAAAAAGTTTTAGTCCCGGAATTCCAGGAACCTTGGGGATTAGCAGCAGTGACACATGCGTGCTTGCTACAGGGAAACAGCCTCTTGTCTGGAGACTATGCAATGTCTTCTCCAGATGCCTTCTTAAAATCTACTCATTACTTTCCTTTCCTGCTTCCTAAATCAGATGCCTGCATAACTGACTGAGTAAGTAGATTCCCTGCTTTGGAAACCATGTACAGTCTCCAAAAGTGCAGGAACACCTGGGCGATATGAACATCACAATTAGACTTACTATATGAAACCAGAAAATTGCCAACTCAAATCTTCAGAGAAGCCAGAGATCATTCCCTTTATTAAAGATGTGAAATGGCACCACTGTCCTCGAGGGCAGCTCAGAAGTAGCTGTAGTCCATGGTCGATAGAAAGAAGCGCTGTCAATAACTGTGATTTCTGCTACCATTGGGTTAGTAGGGTTTTAGAATAGTAAAAACCCGCTGTTGGTGATTAAATGTCAGTATAAAAGGAGATGTAATTTTCATATGCAAGAGCAAATTGACAACCAGTGACTCTTACCTAAGATCTGCGGCAATGGACAGCATATTGCATCTC
The DNA here is from genome assembly GCA_004026905.1 of Hystrix cristata. Taxonomy (NCBI): domain Eukaryota; kingdom Metazoa; phylum Chordata; class Mammalia; order Rodentia; family Hystricidae; genus Hystrix; species Hystrix cristata. The sequence continues at coordinate 69,482 of PVJO010009435.1, forward strand.
CAGAAATCATTGTTGATGTATACAACTGACAAAAGTCAACAGCTGGTAAATAGCAGGCTGGTGTCTATTTTGAAAATAAGAAATTACGATCGCTCATCATCCCAGATCTGAGCTCAGGTGAGATCCTGAGCAAAGGACTCAGTTTA